>JAMKQA010040122.1:0-12511 GCA_024699735.1 Posidonia australis | reverse complement strand
TCTTGATTAGCATGCTTATATCTCGGCACTCTTTGTCAACCAACGACTATACTATTTTGCAGTTTCAAACTTGACTTGTCATGAACTGATATTCTTTTATCAACATTGGCGGTAACAAACTTATAATAGCATACAATGATTTACTCCCATTCAATGAGAAAATTATTCCCATTCTTTATATCTAATTGCTTCCACAAAATGAAAAGGCAGGGAATGAAATCGAGACCATCCATTTACCTCTTTCTTCTTCAAATCCGCCAAAGAAGATTCTAGTAGCAGATGGTAAGTAGTATACCACATACAAGAGCAGACCCTCTAGGACCCATTCCACTTTCTTGAGCTGCCTGGATCAAGAGGAAATTCATTGTGAGATAAATCATATAACAAACGAGTAATGGCACAGCAAGAGTAAATACATGCTAAACGCTTGGTAGCAACTAGCAGAAAACCAAAACGATGGTTAAAGAAGAAATGACATGTACATTCCAATGATCCTCCACAAGCCAAAGACCCAGAGACAGAATAAACTTAAGAAAGGCACAACATATTCTACAGTTTAACGATGAACTTTCCAGACAAACCTTTGCCACGGCTTGTTGAACGGCCGGATGCAAGCTCAACCCCAGGTAATCATTCTCTGAAAACAGCAGCAACTTTCTTATCTGATTTCCAACTATATCAACACGTTCATCACCACCTGATAGAATCCAACCCACATAACAATTTCAAATTTCTTTCCTTCATTTATAATTGAAAAAAAAAGACATAACTTTTCACTGATTGTTCAATATCCAAGTTCCAAAACCCAAGTTGAGATAATCCTCAAAAGCAGAAAGCAGAATATCAGTGCAGTAATTTTTTTATTGTGAGAGCAAGCCCAGTCTAATAAACAAGATGAGATAATCCTCAAGTGAACAAGAAGAGATAAGTAAGCTGATTAGAAGTCTTTGCCTTAATTCGCTAGTCTCTACTAGTGCCCAATGAACAGAACTCCGAAAATCATCAGCGCCAAGATCAAGTATTTAGATGTAGTTGAAAATTTGGCTTTTAGATAAAAAAAAATAAATTAACATATAAGAACAGATAATGTTGCCGATTATTTGTGTTATTGTGTATATAGTTTGATCATGAGGAAAGAAGCAGAAGAAGAAGAATAATAACAAGAATGCAAACTTAAATTTTAAAACGCATGGCAAATTCATCTGTCAGTTTGTATTTGTCCTAGTCCGTAGGAATAGTCCATTGTTGCAATGTGCTACTGTGTCGTTAATCATGCACAAGGACTGATCATTTATGTTTTACTGCAAGACATCCTTTAGTAAAAAAAAGTAACCAACAAGAAAGTTCTGATTAAGTAGGTTGTTAATAGATCACCTTTACAAGAGAAAAAACATATCAGTTGGTGACTATGGAATCGGAAAATCTCCATCAAGCACAAAGACGATGGCAAGAGAGATCAAAGAAAAACACCAAGCCTGGGCAAAGATGATGGAATGAAAGTGAACCTAGAGTTGTGGTGAGGTGACACAATCTTTTGCCTTAGAAAAGGGAGAACGGAGGAGCATCGAAGGATGCAGGAGGGCAGAGGGAGAACGAAGGAGCACCGGAGGGTGGAGGGAGCACCGGAGGAGGAGGCGGGCGCAGAAAAGAAGGACGGAGGGAGAACCAAAGGAGGAGGAGCAATCGACGCTAGTCGTGGCCGTAGGAGGGCAAAGGGAGAACGAAGGAGGAGTGGGATTTTCGGGTGGAGAAAGAATGAACGAAAATTTTGGAGAGGTTTTGGAGCGAAGGGAGTAGGAAAATAAAATGTAGTATTGATTAAATTTTTAAGATTTTAATCTCAATTACAGTTCAATTTTGTAGCCTATTCGTGATAAAAATAAGTTTTTATTAAAATAAAAATTTTAATCACTAATATTTCATAGTTAACTACGATAAATAATATTTTATTTTATTATTTAAAACTTATGTTTAGTCATGGTTATGTCATGGCTAAACATATAAATTAGTTATAGATTTATTGTCCGTAGCTAAAATCATTGATCAAAGTTCAATTTTCTTACCGTAGGTAAATTATAATATTTTACATTTTTAAGTAAATATTATTAAATTTTTACTTTGTTTTACCATTTTATCCTAAGTTACAAATAATCTCTTTCTCCGTCCTACGAAACTTGACCCAAATGTCACCATTATAGATCTCCTTCTTCCTCATCCACACCCTACTCGACACAAATCTCAATTGTCAACATCTTTTTCGAGTGAATTGAGACCTTCAGTTAAAATATGCTTAATAATGATAAGGAAGAAACTCGAGATCTTCCTGTAGTTCTAACAAAGCTTGAGATCATCAGTTTATCAAAAAAAAATGGGAAAAAAATGTTTGGAAACGAAGGTGAAAGGATAAAAATTTTGATGGTGAAGTTAGATTTAAGATTAATGATGTAGAAAAAATAGAAGAAGATGGAGAAAAAGAAAATGGAAAAGAAAGATAAATTTGTCCAAAAGAAAAGTAAATTTGTCTAAAAGAAATATTGTAAAGATTACATGACCGTCAAGGACAGAAGAATTATATTATTTAACAAAGATACTTGATAGAGCAAGTTGTAACGAAAAGATTGAGGATATTAAGTTGAAAAACTTGAATAATTGATGAGGTAGATGGAAAAAGGATAAAATTGTCAAAAAATTTATAACTCTTTAAACTTAATAGAAGGAGTCTCTTGTTGTTTAATCGAGATAGTTGAGAGGTATGTTGCAATGAAAAAAGGTACCAAATTAAAAAATACGAATAGTTAAAAAGAATACACTGTAATTTAATCTTATTTTTTTTTATATTATGCTATTATAAGTGGAGGGTCCTGGTTAACAAACATGAATTATTTGTTTTATCAAATTAAACTCAAGCATGAAATTCCGATTGGTAACTCGAACCAGCTCGGTGTGAGCATCGCGCAATGTGGCTCAAGCTTGTTTACACTTTCTAGATTTAATTCACACACTAGGTGAAGGCAGACTCAATGGTTGTGATTTTTCCTTTTTATTGAACTTGGAGGTGGGATACTGTCATCCATATCATTAACAAAAGCACCCAAAGATGCAAACTCAAAGAGCTAATCGTTACTGCCAGAGACAGACAAGGTGATTACCATCACAACAGAATAAAAACTTCTTATTTGCTAATCAGAGAAGTAGTATGATTATATTAGTTCTGTAGTTCTAAGTTAGACTTCTCATTTCAAACTGTACTTTTTATTAGAATAAAAAAAAGGGAAGAATTGATTGGATATTATTATGCAATTCTAGTCCAACATGGGCTTGGAACTTGCCTGTCCACCATTGCAACCTCCATATGATGATAGTCGACTGTCTGACAGTCAGAATGAAATGCACAATGCTCCATTAGATATTAAATTTGGATATTCTGAAGAAACATGGGTTATTTTGTTCGAATTCTGTACTAGAATGTTTAAGGAGAGGCCTTTAATATGAAATTTTATAAAGTCCAAAAAATGGGATTTTATGAGATAAATATCTTGATTATGACATCACATTGCTCCAGCATTTCAATCCATAAGGTGGGCAATTAACACAAATGTAGTTGAATTATACCTATTTTACTGATAAAAATTTAAGATTCCTGAAGCATGAGCTTGTAAGATGCTCTTGTGCTCTCTGGCTATCCACCCTGGTTATGGCTTCCTGTTAGAAAATGCCGGCTTCGCTGAAATCTGTGAAAAGAGAGGACTAAAATTTATTGGACCCCCTGCATCTGCTATTCGTGACATGGGTGATAAGAGGTCTATTTTCTGATATCCAACTCGTCGAGAATATGATGTGCCTCGACGAAGGTATACGAACGGGACAGTTGTGAGACTCTTCCTAGTCCCTGCTAAGAAGCGAACTGGGTTATATCCTTGCTACGTTCTGGAATTTTCATTCTATGTTCAATTTTTAGGGGATTCGATGGGATGAGAGATTGTAGGGATTGGAATTAGTTGTAAATTAAATTACACTCGTCAAACTAGTTAGTCATAATAATCTTTGAACTTTAGAGAAATATCAACCCCGTCCCCAACCCCAACTTCTATTCAAAACAGAGCATCCAAACATCAATTGGAAACAAAATAGAATAACACCAAGAACTAATGTCTATCAGTTACAACTTACAACCAAAGGCAACAAAATTTGTGAATACCGTGACTGGTTGGCAATTGCCAGCATAGTCTTCCAACGGAACTGTCAAGAGCATGACCCCATCGAATAAAAAATGAAGGAATAAGATGGAGATGAAAACACTGAAGATTTTTACTGCAGTTTTCTAATAGGACACGAGAAAAGAAACCAAATGTGGATTTCTACTTTGGAGTAACCGAATACATGTAAACCAAAAAGAAGGTCTGAGTTGCAGTTAGGAGGAGCATGATGGCTGCAGCAACCACAGATACAATAAGCCAAGGACTGCTGCAATAGTTTTGTCTCAGGTCAGCCCTCCACCTACGCCTTTTCGACTTTGGAAATCTATTGACATCGTAGAACAGCTTTGAAAGAAAATGTGCACTGTTGGTGAGATCGTCATGGTTCCACTTACGCCGCATTTTTACATGAAGGATCTTAAATAAAAGAAGAATATCCTCATCACGCATTGGGCTCACAATGACATCCTCACTTGTCAACTGCGTCACATCATCGACACTGCGCAATATGCCGTGCATAAACTCAATGTAGCCACATAAGTGGTTCTTTCGATTTTGCTGTTGTTGTCTAAGTGCAATGGTGGCATTAATATGGTGCCGTTTTCCTCGAGTTTGATGTCCAGTAAACTCGAAGAAGTTTGTCGCTTTTCGAATGAGATACCGTTACTCCTGAGGACTGTCACGCTAGAGATGAGGCGAGCATCCATGAGTTCAGCTCCAGGGAATACAGGTAGGCGCAATGGAGAAATCAATTTGGAATATACAAGATCCAATAAGTGGTGAGGAGGTCTTCCACAAGTACCAGAGGAGCTATTTGAGTCATTGAAAACATCACGGAATCCCTGTCGTAGAATATGCATCCAAATCTATGTTAATAACCGATCGTATATTTGAATAACATAGTAATAATGATAATAATAAAGATTTTTTGCTTGCATGATCTTGGAAAGTTGCATATTTAACGATATGTCCTTGGAAAACACATATTTACTTGTGTGACATTAATTAACACTATGTTACACCAAAATATCCATGCTGGTACAACCACTCACTCAAACCGTGGTTCAGTGCTTAACCCTTATTGCAAAATTACTAACCTAACCCTACTTTATAACCATCAAAACTCAATCGAAACCCAACCCTACGCCCTCTTTTGCCCTCGACTCCTTACTTCTTCCCTCCAAATCCATCGATGAGATCACTCCAATGCACTCGAAATTGACAACAAATAAAGCAATGAGGTTGAGTGTGAAGGCAAGATCGACTGTCTTCCGGAACAATAGGCGAAAGAACATCGACATTGCTCCCTCCAAGAGGTAACATCAAATCCCTGCATTCTAAGCTTTTAGTAGGTTGTGCTGTACTTTATCTGCATTTTATGTAGGTCCAAGAACCCATGTATGTTGTTATGATTTAGGTATTAGGGTTTTTAATCTAATGTCTCTACTATTTTAGGTCATTGTTTGGATGGGACTCTGAATACCTGATGTTTCGATTTGGGTACTCAGTCCTTCAATTGTTCTAATGTATGATATTTAGGAATTAGGATTTTTTGTATATGATATTGATATGTAGTTTTGATGAGACTTTTGTATCATAAGGCTACGTTTAATACATTGGAATGAAACTAGATAGGAATAGAATGAATTCTAGAATGGAATGGAATGAAATAGATTTATTCCATTCCCGTGTTTGGTATGTAATGGAATTGTAGAATGGAATTGGTAAATAATTCCCTTCTAATATTTGATACATAAAAACATAATCGAAATGAAAATATAAAATTTGGAAGATTAACAACTACATATTAACAAAAATATCCTATCAATTTGGGAAAAAAATTAAAACAATTTTTTTCCATACACACTACAATATACACATACTGTAACCATGCCGACGACAGCCTCGTACTTGACACGAAAGGCCAAATGCGAGAGTATCGACGAAGTCACGGCAAAACAATAAAAATAATGATAAAAAATGTAGGAGTCGCCACCTAGTCTATTTAAAAAACGGAAGACGAGGAAAACCACTTAAAACATTCAAATCATGCAATAATATATACCAATGAAAAAAGGTCTTCGTAAACTAGAAATGAGCAATGATCCCTATTACGCATGAGGAAGGTATTAGGCACCCTCGTGCGCCCGAAAATCTATCATTTAATGGGTTTCTTGTTTACTTATATGAAATGTCAGCTTTTCAACCTTTTTTGTACGCCCGAGGGCGATATGCAATGACATGCTATATGTGAATGATGTCTTATGCTAAACATGGGTGTATGGGCTATAGGGTGTGTCCTAATGCTCAGAAAGGTCACTCGTACGGTGGATCAAACACTGGTGCAAGGATATTGCACAGATATGATCAAAAATCTAACAACTTCGAGTAATTTTCGTCCTCGCTTTACTATATGCAAAATATGAGCTATCATGCATGAAAAGGGTTGAAAACAGAGTGGGGTCTTCTTGATATATCTAGGAAGACAACCAGAGAAAACCAAAAGCAAATTCAAACGAGAAACATGCTAAATACCATGCCAAAAGTTGCCAGAGGAACAGGCAAGTGCGCCTTTGTAGTGCGCCATACTGGTGCTCCAGTCTAGTGTGCCACCTACGTGCTCTACTAATGCTAGGAAAGTATGCCAGAGAAAATCATAGATCCGATAGTAAATCAGAATGCCATGTAATATAAAATCTTGTAAATCAGCCTATGTGCCCTACTAAAAGTGCATCATGAGTATCTAACAAAAAAACCAAGCATGGAAGCACAATAGGGGTCTTGTGCTCAAAGACTATATGCTTCACACAAGACCACACCATCCTTATGCTAAGTAAAAACGATAAGATTCAGCCATGCTATTCAGATCTGGATCATGTACTGTTGCATAAGAACCTCCCAATCAGGAGTTCATAAGGCAATCAGTTCACCAGATTTCAGCAACAGGCTGAACATGCGTGGTGCAAAAAGTCTTAAAAACAGTGTCATCGAAGACTGAAATCATACATAGAAAGACATGTCATTTCAGAGAATACACACCATAAAAATCAAAGTTAAAAACACCCAGAAAAGCATGCAGGTCATGGTGCAAAGATAATGATTTCTACTCTGA
Organism: Posidonia australis; assembly: GCA_024699735.1. Classification (NCBI taxonomy): domain Eukaryota; kingdom Viridiplantae; phylum Streptophyta; class Magnoliopsida; order Alismatales; family Posidoniaceae; genus Posidonia; species Posidonia australis. The sequence goes on along the minus strand of JAMKQA010040122.1, from coordinate 5,203 downwards.
CCAGACTGGTGTGCCAGGATTGTGCTCTGGTGAGGTGCGCCACCTTGGTGCTCCAATGTAGTGTACTCCAGAAAATCTGAATCAGACTGCAGTCTGATTTTAGATTCTGGTCCAAATGCCAGAGATAAAATTGTGGTTTATCTTAACTAGATCGATTATTCAGATGGTAAAAAACTGAAACATGATGAAAAGCAAGCAATGAAAGTCTTTTTATCATTTATTTTAAATCATGCAAGATCATGGGTTAAGGGATGAAATTATTGCATAGTAGATTCTAAGGAGTATGCAATGAATTAATGAACCTAACAATCACATAAAAATGGTGAATATGCAAAGAATGTATTTGTAACTCATTCCATAGCAAGCATTTGCATGAATCAAAATTCACTATGTAAAAACAGAGATTACATGATGTAGAATTTAACATGGCACAGAAGCATTGTGAATATACATGTAGGAGCAATCATCTCATCATAAAAACAACATGAAAACAACTTACTAACAGATCATATATCTAGTTCTTTGCATGCTTTAATACAGTGTAATATCTAGAACTTAAATAAAAGGATAAGTGAAAGAGGAATAAGGATCTTACCTTGTTTATGGTGTTTCCTCCTTGAATGCTCAAGATAACACTTCATTGTTGCTTTAGATTGACTGAAGATGCTCTGGAATGCAAGGATATCTTCAGGAAACAAGAGTAGGTTGTTGGGAGTAAGTGAATGGATTAACCAAGAGAGCCTAATGGTTGCCAATGAAGGTCTTTTTATAGAGTTTCACAAGGATAACTCCAATAGGATACAAACAACCTCGTAAACAAAGAACCTTACGAATATTCTCAAACCTAGGTCTACTGATTTTGTTTGCACCCCTACATGATACAAGATGGATGTCACATATATCTGTGCCATTTTGCACCATAGATGCAACCATACCTGTCTATTCCATGCCTTCAACTAAAACATTAATGGAGGGCCTTGACATATATGGTCACTAAATTTCTGTGGATCTCTTCTCTTGTGTTAGATAGGGTTTGATAATGTATATGGGAAAATAAATTATTCTCATAAATAATGTTTATGATAAAAGTAATCTCTCCAATATTCTTCTAAAATCAACTTTTATATATAAACGAGAAGATGACATATTCAAATAATTTGACGTAAAAAATGATGTTTAGTTCAAATTTTAAAGTATAAGTGTTTTTTCTTAAATATTGGCCTTCATAATCATTACTAAACGAGCCTGTACCTGTCGCTTCTTCTTGAATCCAAGCTTAATAGGTGGCTGCAGTACCATCTTGGAAACACTTTTAGAGGTTGGCATCATTAAAAATATCAACGTTAGAGATCCTTGTTTTTAATAATAATTGCATGACTGAACCCAAACTGACCTGTGTTGATTGTATAACCAAAATGTACTACTACCACTAATAATAATGTCTTCAAGTCCCAATCTAGACATCTAGTAACTCATATATTACGGAGGATAGAGAAAATATCAATGCATGTCTCATCAAAATAAGAAAACAATCTAATATGATTCAAGATCACAAAACAATATTAAAGTTAATTTATCACACTACCTTGACCGCTAGTGTGATTAGCTCTTCAGTTTGTCCTTGCTTGAACTTTTTCCGAAGAAATTTGATGACAGGATTTGATCCTCAAGAAGAAATAAGTTTGACATAATCTGTTCCTTCCGCAACCTAATAACGTCCAAGTAATGCTGCAGTTTCAAAATAAATAAATATATAATTTTCATAGAACTTGACATATATAGGATTATTCTCATTTGAACATTTCAAAGATAATTTTTATGATTAACTTCAAATGAAGACATTTCTTATTTTTAAGTTTTTAAGAATAACTTCTTATATCTCAACATCTAACTATTAGATTAAAAATCTAAACCACTAGATATAATTGAAACTAATTAAAATGTTTGTATATCAAAAATCAAGTGATTTTAAAATTCTTAAATACTAAATTTAACATATATTTATTATAACTTGTTATAACTTATAAAAAACCATTGAATTTACATATGAATAGATTTATATGTTATAAGTTTCTAAATGACATGAATTTTGGTGTGTACATAATCTAGATGATGTAAACTAAGATTTATAGATTATATTTTGATTTTAAAACTTATAACTTAAATATCTAGTGATTCTTGCTTTAAAACTGTTGAATTTGTATATGACTAAATATGTATGTTAAGTTTATAAATGACGTAGATTTTTACATGTATTCGATATAAATGATGTAGATTAAGATTCATAGATTAGAATTTGATTTTAAAACTTGTAATACGTATTTTTGAAAATTATATTTAGAATACTCAAATGAAAACAGTTCTTTACTTATTTTTGGAAATTGTATCCTATATATATATGTATGTGTTGACTGGTGGTCATGTAGACCACCGTTACAGTCAACATAGCGTTACAGTCAAAATGGGTCAATAGATTTATTGGCCGGAATTATGAGGATTGATTCGTCGGAGTTAATGGTCGGCGTAAATCATGAAGCCGTTATAAGGAGGCGGAGGGTGGTAGAGACATGGTGGCTCCACTATAAAAGGACAGGAAACCTCAATGGGAAGATCATCAAGAAAAAGGAAGAGAAACAACATACCTTGTTCCTAGTTTGCTCCACCTCGCCGGAGCTTCCATACGACCACCTACAAGTGGTATCAGAGCCATTCCAGCAGTCGACCACCTCCCTCACCTAAACCGCCGCACATCCGCGTTGTTCTATCCCTGCGTGCGAAAGATCATGCTGCTTACCATCCTTGCACACAGCCACCCGCGCCAGCAAGCTCCGGATCCCCTACGCGAGCCGACACCCTCCTACGTAGCCACCAGCGTCGGCGAGCCCAGATCCCCTTCGCAGCCACCCGCAGCCACCCGCACAGGCGAGCCCAAATCCCCTGCGCAGCCACCTGCGCCGGCGAGCCCAGATCCCTCACGCATGCCTCCGTTTTGCCTCTGTTTTGACCCCTTTTCTCAGCCCGTGGGTTAGGCTATTCTATTCTTTTTTTTATAAAGGATGGGAGATACACAAGATACATGATTAAATAATTAAAAAGAATAAAGGATTGGTATATTTAAATTTTAATGCTTATTGTTTATATCTTGTTTGAAATTATGCAAGTTTAAAGATATAAATCTGAAATTAAAATTTTGCATGAATTCTGAAATTAATAAGTTAAGTAGTTATTATTTTTTAATAATCTATCATTAAAATTAATAATCTTTGACAACATAGATCTTATATATTATTACATGTTTTGATAAGAATTAATGATATTGATGATCTATTTTTGCTTAATTTTAGAAGCATATATATCTATTGTTGAAGAGCTTTATTACTGAATCATGTTACATATTTGATTAAACACTTGATCAATCAGTAATTAGGAAGCACCATATCTGTTTTAGAATTGTGAGGCGCACCTGGCAGGCCCATCTAGGTGGCGCATATCAGTGGCGCACATCACAGGCGCACCACTGTGGCGCACCTGTTCTGGTGTAGTGGATTCTTCTTTTGTTTTTTGATTGAAGAACTCATAAGCCATGTTAAGTTTTAAATCTCATTTTGATTCTGGAATAATTGTTCATTATTTGTTTGAGTCATTACACAAATTTTAAATAGTATATCTACATTTGTTGTAGATTTAATGGCTAGTAAACTGTTCACAACCGTATTGGTTAGGATAGAGAAATTGAATGCGGCTAACTATGAGATGTGGTACCGGAAAATAAAACATGCATTAGAATATGATAATATTGAACATACTATAGAAGCTAATCCTCCGGAATTGTCAAATAACGCTTCTGAAGCGGAAATTAAAAAACATGAAAAGTTGAAGATTGAAGACAAAAAGGCTAAAAACCTTATGTTCATGTTTATGGAGGATAGCTTGTTAAAATGTTTTGAAATATATACTACATCTTACACATTGTGGAATGCTTTGAAGGAAAAATATGATAAAACAATTGAAATGACAACCCAACTTATCCTTCAAAGATACAACTCTTGCAAAATGCTTGAGGAATAAAATGTAGTGGAACACATAAATGACATGATATTTATGGCTAAGGACTTGGCTATTGCAGGAACCCCCATTCCTAAAAAACTGCAAATAGCTATAATTTTAAATAGTCTCCCACATAGCTATGACATGGTCACCACATCTCTTAGGTCAACCTCAATTCAACTCTCTGAACTGCCTGCTAGGTTGGCCACAGAACAGGAAATAATGGCTAGTAGGAAGAAATATAAAACCAATCTGGAAGAAATATGAAACCAATCTAGAAGAAGCAAATGCTGCACAATAAAAGCCAAAGAATAACAAGAGGAAGAATGGATACAACAAGAACTTCAAACCAAACCAATGAAAAAGACTACAAGGTTCTTGCCATGTATGTGGCCAATTTGGTCACTACAGATCTAATTGCCCAAATAGGGATGGTAACAAAGGCAAAACCTCGGAACAAAAGAATAAAAGAGTCTTTATCTATGTCACTAAATGCAATAATGTTGTAACTCCTAATATGAATGAGTGGTGGGTAGATTCTGGTGCCACAAGGCACATTGTCAAAACCAAACAAGGACTGGAATCATTTAAAGAGTTCAGTCCTGGGGAACAACGCATCTATATGGGAAACAATACTTATTTAGATGTGGAAGGAGTTGGCACCTATCGCTTGGATTTAGGGGACAACATTATGGTACTTAAAGACGTCCTCTATGCACCTAGCATGAGGCGGAATCTCATATCAATTGGCATGTTGGTAAAGAAATGCATGAAAGTCAGGTTTTATAACAAACATGTATCCATAGGAAAAGACTAAAAAAGTCTTTACTATGGGAAAATATGTACTTGAACAAGATCTGTTTAAACTTGTTGTATCTGGAACTGAAATAAATAATGTTGATGTGGCTTCTGGTTATCTCTTGTGCTTCTTATCAGAATGTGAATTATGGCATTTAAGATTGGTTCATGTTAATGTACATAAAATGAAACAAATGGTAAAAATGAATTTGTTGCCTCATCTAAATGACATGGAATTAGATAAGTGTCAACATTGCTTTGTTGGAAAAATGACTAAGAAACCATTTGGAATAGGACATAGATCAGATGAATTATTGGACTTAATTCATTCTGATGTTTGTGGTCCACTTAGTGTTAA
>JAMKQA010040121.1:0-15266 GCA_024699735.1 Posidonia australis | reverse complement strand
GTTTTGGGTCGTTTTGACCCTTCTGCCTTTGTGATTTTATATCTTGATGCATGGTGAATGGATTTTAGTTTTGTTTGTTAGGTTTTGGAGTAGACTCGAGGGTCTACACCATATGTTTTATACAAGATTTTTGGTGTTTGTTTAGGGGGTCCGATCGGAGGTCCCATTTGGGGCGATTTCAGATGATAGGGTTTGAGCCGTTTTCTGGTTTCGCAGAATTCGGCATACCGAATCAAGAGATTTTGGTATACCGATTCCGCTCGACATACCGTTTTTCTGTCAGTTTACGTCCTATGGTCGAGTTACGGTCATCCATTTTTGGACGGTATACCGAATTTGGCCTAAGTGTTAACCGTTGACCTGATTCGGTCGATCAATCCAGATCGGCTTACCGAACCAGGGGTTTTCGACATACTGAACTTGATTTCGGCATGTCGATTCTGGGCCCAAATGAGTTTGCAAATGTGTTTTCCGAGGGCTTTCTGGATTACTGTGTTTTGTCCCTATGAGAGGGGATTGTGGGCCATCAGTGGTGGTCTCCTGGGACACCTGATGCGCCATTTTGCCGAGGTTTTTGAAGAATTTTCAAAGGATATGAAAATGATTTTGGAAATGAATTTCAAGGAATAGTTGGCCTATTTTGGAAAATGTTTCCCTGGTTTTCTGTGTGTTGGTCGAGACAGTGTGGGACCGTGTCGTCGGGACCAAGGAATGTGACGACATTCTTGGGTGGTCGGGCACGACTCCCTGGTTGAGGTCAGGGGGCCGAGATACTTGAGGCTAAGGTTGTCGGGTCTTGGAGGTATGAGACTCTTTGACTGTCGTCTTAAGGCTAGGGTTGTGATCCGCGGGTTGAGGTGTCTTGTGGCATGACGGAGAGGTATGGTACTCCTGCTGTCGCTGTGAGCACTGAGGCTCGGGTGTTGTCGGGTGTGGAGGTTTGATACTCCCTCATGAGCACCTTGTGTGGAGGACGCCGTGAGGAGGCGTACCTTGTAGTGGCCAGTGTGGGTGGGACACGTGCCCCGTTGTTGGTAGCGTCCTAAGAGACAGGACAGCCTTCCCAGTGAGGGGTTGGCTTCTGAGGGTTCTCCAGGTGGGAGAATCGTGGGACGGTAGTTGGCTCCTGCACAGGGTGGCACACTGTGGTAGTGTAGAACGCTAGGGTCGCTCCTTAGTGGACTGCGTGTGGCCAGAGTTAGGTTGCCTAGCATTGGGCTTCCTGACTCACTGTGTGTGGTTTTGGCTATTGAGGGCCTTTGCTTGTGGCTTTGGGCTAGTAGAGCCCTGGTTTGTGGTTTTGACCGGTGTGGGCCTGATTTATTAGGTTTTGAGAAAATGGTTTGCGAAAGGAATTTAAAAAAAAAGGAAAATAGATTATGATTTTGTTTTCCATGGTTTTCGTGGGGTGCGTACTAGGTAACTTTGGTCATTCATGCGTTTTCCTTGTGGTTTTGGTTTGCAGGTGCAGACATGCGACTGGTTTAGCGTAGTGCATATAGTCTAGAGTCCCTTAGCCGCACACACAGGTTCCTGGTAGTTTGATATTTACTGTTTAACTTTAATTTTCCCGTAATTTAATTTATTTAAATTATTGTGGAAAATTTGAGGCATGACACTTGGTTTAGTAAGAAATAAAATAACGTGGTACTTTCAATAACTGAGGTTGAGTACATTGCAGCTGGATGTTGTACACAAATTCTTTGAATGAAACAAACATTAAAAGATTTTGGGTTAATCTTTTCAACTACATCAATATATTGTGATAATACAAGTGCCATTAACTTATCTAAAAATCCAGTTCATCACTCAAGAACTAAGCATAATGAAATTAGACATCATTTCCTAAGAGATAATGTACTTAAAAATAACATAAAATTAGAATTTACTTCTACAACAAAACAATTAGTAGATATTTTTACAATACCCTTGAATAAATTGCAATTCCTTAACATTAGAAGAGAATTAGGAATATGCAAAATTTTAGATATAATATAAAAATTTTACTTTATGTAGCATTTCGAAATACCGACTGTATATACTAAAAATTACTAAATTGACATATCGAAAATTAACGGTATACCGATTTTATGACAAAATTTTCTAAACTGATCTCTTCGGAATATCGAAAAATTCTAGTATACCGAATCCCTTGAGTCACAATTTTCGACATATCGATTCATGTACCAAAGGTTGTTCCGAAAATCCCTGTAACGGATTTCGACATACCGAATTGGTTTTCGATATAGTGAATTAGTTGCGAAACTCTTTTTAAACCTAAAAACTAGGTCCATTTTTCATTTCATTTGAGATATGGCCGACCAATTCTCTCCACTGAAACCCTTCCTCCTCATCTCCAACCCTCGAATCTCTCCATCTCCGATCTTCCATCACCTCCTCGATCCTTCCTCTCTCCTTCCTTACTGGTTCCTTCCCCTCTTCACTAAGAATGGCCCCCAAGAAAATGGTTGCTTCTCGTGGAAAGAGGAAACAAGCTGAGAAAACGTTGGGAGTTTTCGACAACCACTCTCAGAAGTATCGATTTATTGATAATGAGGTTGAACAAGCACATTGAGATAGATTTGCCATCAGAGAGATACTCATTGGAAGATGCATAGTTTTTAATGAACTCAATTCCATTAAGCTATTGTTTGAGTTTCAAGGATTGATCCCTTTTTTAAGTTCCATCGGTGATAGACTCTATTATCCTAATATTGTGTCTCAATTTTATGCCAACATGACTTATTCCCATTCTCTAGTCCATTCTTACATTTGTGGGAACACCATAGATTTTGATGATGTGTTACTAGGTCAATTCCATCTTCAGGGACCAATATTACCTTATCTATTTATGAATTAGATTGGTTCTACTTTGAGATCAACAAAGTCATATCTTCGAATCCTAGGAGTACTTTTAAGACTAGTAAGATTAAACAACTTACCAAACAATCACGTCTCATTGTCTATATTGTAGCCGCCAACCTAATCCAAAAGAAAGGTTACCAAGATGAGCTGAGCGAGCTCACTTGCAAGGCAGTGTATGCCATAACCAAACAAATTCCTGTCAATTGGGGTCAAGTAATCTTCCATTGCATGACCCATGTAAAAACAAAGTTATTTTTTGATCCTCCTTTAACCTATCTATTTGAAAATCATAATATTCTCCTAGATGATGAATCAAGCCTACCTATTAGATCAAAACCTTTAGGAACCCAAGCCGTGGCAAAAATAGAACAATCTATCGAACATCATAATAAAATTAAAAATCTTCCTGAGGGTTCCTCCTCTATGCAACAACAAGCCCAAGCAGGAGACGAAGATACAAACTCTGAAGATGAAGAGGAAAGAGAGTCGAGTCTGTCCAAGAAATTGGATATCATTCAAAAACAAATGTCGAAGATGTGTCTTCATTAAAAGCAAATGATGGACATTTAGTTACAACAACAGAGATTGATTTCTGACTTGATACTTCAACAACAATAACAACAACAGCATCAAGAATACAATGAGAGTATAAAGAAACTCAGTGATTGAGTAGAGGTGTACTAGGGCACTATTCAAGAATATTACCAGGATATTCTTGAAAACATTAATCCTCTCTCTCCTTAACATTATTGTAACATCCTTTCCGTGGAATTTTGAAATCTTATTGTGATAATTGGACATCTTGTACCTTATTTGGATTATTAAAGACTTTATCAATGTTTTGACTTCTTATGGATTACTTGTTCTTGTATATGTTTGTCTTGGTTATTTGATATATGATTGTATGGAAATATTGGTCTATAACACAAAGGGGGAGAGGTTTTCAAAACATTTCATTTGGGTAGTTTTTTGATTATGCAAAAAAGGGAGAGAAATATAGCATATATAAAAATATCAAAAATTCATAAGGAGAGCTTATTTTAAAGGGGAGTTCATTTTTACTATCAAAAATTCATAAGGAGAGCTTATTTTAAGGGAGAGTTCATTTTTTCTCATGGTTGGTGACAGAGGGAGTTTTATTAAAAATTCTTATCTTTTATGTTTAGAACTCATATTTAATATTTTGATTTTGTCATCATCAAAAAGAGGGAGATTGTTGGAAATATATTATATGTTTTGATGATGACACTTGGACTAATGAATTTTTGTGTATATTTTCATGCAAGGAAAAAGATTTAAGAATTGTAATACTTGAGTCATGTAAATTCTATGTAATATGTTGTAAAATGTATATGTAAAATTATACTTAGAATATTTGTTGAAAAATCAAAGAAGAGCCAAATTCAACATATCGAATCAAATCGGTATAGCAAACCAGGAAGAAACGGCACAAGCATCGGCGTTCCGAACCAAATGTGGAAAATTAAAGAAAGGATAAAAAATGACATACCGGAGAAAATCGGTATACTAAACTAGGAAGAAACGATATATTCAACGGTATTTCGAAATCAAGATGAGAAAAGAGGCAAAACAACATACCAGAAGATAACAGCATATCGAACCAGGAAGAAACGACACAAGCAACGGAACTCTGAAAAAGTAATATGGAAATAAGCTAAAGAAAAAACGACATACTGAGTTAAAACGGTATACCAAATCAGGAAAATTCAGTATACCGAAGTGTTTCCTGCATATCGAATTGCTCGTGAGTTACAATTTAAAGATGAAAATAGCATTCTGAAAGTCAAAACGGTATACCGATGTACTAGTCGTTTATGACCTTTTTTATGATCGTTAAACACATCTTTTAGTGGTCCTTTAGTTATAAATAAGACCTCCATAAGCCTTAATAAGACACATATATCGATAAACTTGTAACTCTTAAGAATTGTGCTTCATCCTTATCCTTAATTTCTTTCCACAAGTCCTATACTGTAATCTCGATTAATAACGCTATGTGAAAGGAGAATTCATCAGTTGTAAAGCTACAAAGAAAGCACTTTAGCTTCTCGATGTACGAAAAGTGGAAGGAGCAAAGGTTGAGTTGGTGGGACTACCAACACAAGTAAGTGTTTATTTTTTAAAGTATAAGGGAAAATCTCAAGAGGGTCTTGAGGAGTAGACTAGGCCAAACAACTATAAATCGCACGTGTATTCAGTTATTCTCGTCCTCATTCTTTGCATGAGAATAGTTTAACTTTTAAATAAATAATCTTCTAGTTGTTGCTTGCTTTAATTGTTTGAAACACCTCATATTGTTTAACTTAAATTAAAATTGAAAAAGTGATGACTAAGATTAATATTCTCTATTCACCCTCTCTAGAAAAGTCACTTGATTCAACACAAACCACCATCAGTAGTAGTAAAATACGAGAAATACGCTAAATATACGAAGTATACAGCAGTATTAGGGCTACCGAATCCCTTCTGGTGATAGTAGTAGCGATTTACAACACTCCACTCACATGTGGATGTACATAGAAGACAACTACAGAGGCCATCAATAAGAAAGAAGGGGTCGAGGACCCTTTAGGGTAGCTAGACAGACCTTGAAAAGACTTGTCGGCAACCTGCAGAGGCCCGGACGTGGCCTAGTTATACTTGGACACTGAGGAGTAACGATGCCAGAGGTTGCAACTAAAGGTCCGACGAGCCCGAATAGGGCCTGACTAGGTGCAAATGGCTTGCGTGGAGGCAAACGGCATGCGTGGAGGCTTCCTAGGTGCAAATGGCTTGCGCAGGAGGGGGACTAGGTGCGGGAGATGTCGCTGGTGGCCGTAGGAGGTCCGATAGGGATTGCTGGCGTCTGGAAGTTGGAGATTCTAGGGTTTCTATCCTAAACTCTAGATATCATGTGCAATAGGAAGAAAATAGAGTTATCTTTATTATTAAGGTTAAAGGTACATATATATATATAGATTAGAGTTAAATGGATACTTAATTAGATATCCTAATATCCTATAAGACTAGACTTAATAAGACTTAAAGAGTCCCATAATTTGAGGTGCAGCAGTGATGGAGACCTATAACCTAAGGAATAAACACAACAGGTCTTTTTGATAACTTATGCCTGTCCCGTTGTGCATATGAATCACAGCAGACACTGCACAGATCTTGAGAAATGAAATGAAGATTGTTGGATAGCACAGCAAATCCATATTTTGCTGTAGAAGTGGGAACACTGGTATCCCACCAATGGCCACCATGTCCACATGTAGAAAACCACATGCACTGATTTTACTGAAAAAAAAGATTTAATTTGTGAGGAGCTAAATGCAGAATATAATTATAGATCATCCATCTTTAAGAACACGCTAAGTACCTATAGAGAGAGCAAGATTTGCTGTCTGCTGCTTGATGGTGATTAAATTGTTCCATAATAATAACAATAACCATTTTGTTAATCAAGTGCATCTCCTTAACAGTAAGACGACGATGAAATATTGTAAATTCGAACCACTATGCCAAAGAGCTGTACTAAACATTCACATTGTAATATGTAACCTTTGAAATTAGTTTTGAAAAGCCATCACAATACACTAACGTATTTTCAACAGATGTTTGCAATTAGACCAGAAAATAACAAGGCCTTAAAAGCCATAAGATAGTCATCAAAACTCCTAGGGAACTATATTTGGCCGTTCTCTTAATAACTATAGAACCAAAAAAACAGCACTGGATTATATTAGGCTACATTAGAATATTAAATTAGAAGAAACGTAGTTGTCAATCAAATCATGCAGTCACGAAGTAACCACTCATTATCTCATTAACCAAAAAACCTTCCATTTCACTACCAATACAACAAGGTAAAAGCCCAATCATGTTCCTGATAATAGGTATTGCATTCAAAGACACTGACTAATCCTTTTAAAACTGTTACCGGCCAAGCTATAGTCAAATTCAAAGGTGAATACAAGTCATTTCTTTCCATGTAGATGATTTTTTGAAAAATCTGGAAATTATCAAAGGATAACAGGATAAATCATGTCAGCAACTATACTGCATGCACTCCATGGCACGACAGCCTTCAAAAAGCACTTGCATTGAACAATTATATTTGTCTTCCTACCTCGAAAAGTTTGTGCTTAACTTGTGATAATTACTTCTCCATTGCAACATGCTGTGTCTGTCTTGGAATACATATAATCCTATACATTGAAATGGGATAACTGGCATATAATACATAAGCCAGGGGCCAGAATGATCAACTTCTAGAACAAAAGCTGGTGAAACAAATGCTTGGGATAAGAATTCCAGTTATATCAAGTAATAGCCAGATAAAGATAGAAATAGCTAAACAAACGCTTGCGATAATAATTCCAGTTATATCAAACTTCTATTGACAGTCCTTACTCCTGACGTTGCTCAACACGCATTTCCTGGAAATCAGCTGGATTTGATGTTTGAGGCTACTCTTACGAGCAAAACCATGTGGTAAAAACTTCAAACTAAAAAGAATAACATGACAATGGAATGTGTTGGTCAAGTTTAGTAACATCAGTTTTAACAGGTTATAAGTTCACAAGGACAAGAATCATCTCTTCTGTTTATACTTGGTAACTGATTTAAAAAAGAATTTCTCTATCAACTACATAAGCCATTTAAATAAATATTAGTTTAGTAACATTACAGCAGCTACGTTGAATTCCACAAGGATAGCTGATGGAGAACTAAAAAGAATCCGTTAAAATATCCCCAAATAGCCAACATCATATCTTCATAACTGCTCTTCATGATTTCATCCTTCTAATTACTGCCCAAGACAACAAACTTGCTACACAGTAGGTTTATCACAAGTCTATCAAAACATGAATTGAGCAAAGAGACGAAGTGAAGGTTAAAAATTATATGAAATTGAATAAGGGATTCTAAGGTAAACCTTTTGAGTTGCCAAGTCTAATGCTGAATTGGCTCGGTATCTAAACCAAAAATCCCAAAGACATGGTATCTTCATTGCTTCACTTCTTACATTCAAGAAAACAACTACTCAGTGGATCCATCACACATAGAGTAACCAAAACATGAATATGGGAATGAAGGAGATGAGCTTTTCTTTTTGCAAGGCAAACCACAATAGGTTCATATTGTCTCCCTAGCTCTTAGCCAAGACCTCATAGTTTTATTCACAATTTCATAGTTCAATGACCATTCAGAATCATTACATGCATAAGATTATCATAGCTTCATGGCTAAAAGATCCATTCTAGCTTAGTTTGTGAAGTTATTGAGTTAACTTTGTAGCTAAAAATTGGAACAAATAAGGTTATTGTCTTGCATTTCATATTTCAGGCTTCAACATGACAAATATATCTAAGTTGTTCATCATTGCTAAATGTTCAAATCAGTGTTATCATCTCCCACTTGCCAATACAAGCTCTTGTTTTATTCTTCAAGATGGTTCTATAGTATCATACCATGAAACTCCAATAACAGCAACACACCTTTGGTAACCAAAAGTTCAAACTTATGCTTATCTTGGAGCTATCTTAGTGGTATGCAAGCCCTTCTGATTTGTGTGGGCAAGAAATATCAAGTTTCTATAGCCCCTCTTTAGATGCAAAACAAGGAAAATAAGAATAAATGGAAAGTGGTATCTGATAATATTACTATTTTATTTGAAAGTGATTTTCTTTTAAATGTGAATAAGTGTATATACAGAGAAATTCTAATTTGGTTGAAAAGTGTTAAATATCAAAAAAAGTGAAAAACATGTAGATTAATACTAATCAACTTCATTATCAAAATATATATTAATTTGAAACATGTATACATCATATTGAATATGTATTATTTTACATAAAAAAATAAACATATTGTATACATACATGTATCAGAATAACTTCGTTGAATAATTTTATTTCATCTTTCTATGGAATAACAATGTTAAAATAAATAAATCAAAATAAGAATTACTATTTCAAGTTTATTCTAATTTTTACACAACTAAGTAGAATACTAATTCCTATTCTAGATTTATTCAAGATGTTATTCTAGATCCAAACAGCAACTAAGTATTCTATAAAGCACCTAAACTAATTGTTAATTCATTCATAACATGTCCTAGAAGTCAAGCATTGGATGCAAGCCATGGTTTTACATGTCGATTTCGTGTCGAACTTCGATAAGTTGAAAAATAGACACGTGTCGGAGAAATATCGGTATGTTGGAATCATGTAGGTGGAAACACGGTAAAAAAAAATTACATTTGTTCAGAAAACTTCTATTTCGATATCGTGTCGGAGTCATATCGGTAAATTGAAAATAAGACACGTGTCGGAGAAATTTCGATGACACATGTAGACATTTAGTACCATGATGCAAGCCCTTAACTTGTAACTTGTAAGCTCCAAGAAAATAAGAATGTTTCAATCTTTTGTGTTTGTGTGTGTGTGTCTCTCTCTCTCTTCAAACGGTTATCTTATTTCTCTTATTATGGGTCATATGTAGTGAGTAGCAACTGTCCTAGGGATAACTAGGATTTTTGTAATAAGCGTGAGGTGTGTGAACTCTAAGGAGCAACATTTCGACCTTGGCAACTGCCCCAAAGATAAATAAAATATTTCAGATAAGCATGAGGCATGGACCCTCAAGAGCAGCTTTTGGACCTTGACCTAAGTTAGGGACCAGAGTTGTGGTCTAAGCCTTTGTTAAAAGCCTCAAGTAAGAAGCATATATTATCTTCACAGACCATGACCTTATTTGTCATCCCAATTTAAGACATGCCACGTTACCAATCCATATAGTTTTGTTAAAGCATTACTGCTGTTATGTTCATAATTATTCCGATTGAAAAATCATCAATGGATTCCCAACATATTTATTTATAAGAAAATCCCATATAACAAAGGCGGAGACATTTTAACCTATAAAAGAAACTACTATATTAATTCTTCATAATAAAGGATTACAATCTCCTATACATAGGAGAATATATACTTAACCTATAAATAACCTATTAAATGGATAATACAAAGATCCATATAAGAATCCATTTAATCTAACACTTCCCCTCAAGTTGAAATATCTAACACATATAGCTTGTTAGTTGTTACATAATGATTCTTTATGTTATTGATAACAAAAAACTACATAACTTGTAATAAACAAACGTAGTAATACTAGTAGATGTAATAGAAGTAGTTTCATTAACGACTTTTTAGAAACCATGAGATGAATATGGAGAAAAAAACTTGATCTACAAAAACACCAACAGAGTAACCGAACAGTTGCACCAACACCATGTGGACGTGACACACACAACGAAGACAACAATGTAAGATCTGAAAATCATCTAAGACATGAATCTGAACAAAAAAAAAATTTCCCCTTCTTTGTTATTCTTTTCTCCTTTTTTTTTTCTCACATCCTCTTCCTCTCTTTTTTTCCTCTTTTTCTTTTTTACGTTCTCTCTCCTTTTTTTCCTTGTTGTTTCACTTTCTCGGTTCTCCCTCCTCGATCTCCTTCTTCTTCTTGCCTGACGCTGCAACACTCGGTGACAGAAACGTAGACAACAACGGCGACGAGATCCCAAAAACCTCGATGATAACTGCCCCAATGCTCGAACTGGAGAAGACTATGGGGGGCTCATCAGCACTCAGGAGGGATTGGACTACCTCGATGGATGGACTGAAGGAGACTAGAGGGGCCGCGACTGGCCGGACGACACTGCTAGTGGCCTGGACTAGCCAAGGAGAGGCCGACGGGAAAAAACTGGGGAGGGGTAGACGATACTGGTTGGAGCCTAGACGGCGACGAACACGACAGTTGGCGGTGAACTGATTGGCGGATGCTAGGTTAAGGTTTTCTCACGAGACAGGGGAGAAGAAAATTTGGAGACGAAGAAATGGAAACAGACGGAGAACTTGTAGTGTTTTTCTCACGGAACTGCGACTGTCACGGACAATGGATCTACGACGACGACAGCTACTACACTCTTTCTCTCTCTCAAACCCTTGGATTTTTCCTGAACTTTGGTACCATGTGAGATAAAGAGAAACTACTATGTTATTTCTTCGTAATAAAGGATTACAATCTCCTATGGGAAAACACATACTTAATCTATAAATAATCTATTAAATGAATAACACAAAGATCCAGGATCCATTTAATCTAACATTATTTATAAGAAAATCTCATATAACAGAGGCAAGAGACATTTTTAACCTGCTTTTCAGCTCTAAGAATAATATCATAAGAGTCAAACAGGATTTTTATTGCAGATAATGTCAATTTTACTAATAAAGTAAATAGACCATGTAAAACTTGAAAAGGCATGTTTGACAATTGCCAGGAACATTGATTGTACTGCAAGAAACATGATAACAAAATGCACTATAATTCCCTTAGGGTAAAAGAAAGTCTATAATTTCGTTTGTTTTGATTTCTCACATACATGGGTAGAAATTTAACTGAAATTTTTTTTGTCCTTCACTTCTAAAGGACATAATATTAAAGTGGAGCTCTGAGCTTCTATGTTACACATCAACAATATTACAAGATTATAGACTATAGTTAATCTGGCTACTGACTCATCAAAATGACAGAAGTTACTCCATCTATGGATAAATGGGAATTTAACCGTGCAAGATAAATACCTAAGAAAAAAAATAAAATATATAGATAACTAGCATACGAAATAACAAAAAGAAAGTGCTCGAAACAAGCGTATGAAAGCAGAATTTGGTACCTGGGATTGGGTATAAATCCTGCTTTTCTTAGACTCCAGATAAATATATTGTGATTTCTTAGAAATGATTGATGCACCAAAAATAAAACAATACATACTACTCAAAATAAATAAAAAGAACTGAATACTGAAACCATCTACTCACTGGAAACTTCAACTATTTTGGCAACTTACTTTCCAAGTAACATGCTGGGCGCATATGAATGAAAGAAAAGATTTTATCAGCAAGTAACATAAACAAATAAACAATGCAAAGTGCAGATCTATGTAAATATTTTTCCTCAATAAAATTGATTTTTTTAGTCGATTCCTCAAGTAATTCCTATTCAAAGGCTTCTTGAATCTTTCCCATATGCATAAAGTAAATATGTCTTTGTTTGTTTTTCCTGTCTGAGGAAATAATGAGAGCATGAACTCTTGCTTGCAGATTGCTTACACTCTCAATCTTTTTTTTACCCTTTTGTGATACAATTTCAATTTCAACCTTAGGCATACAGGAAACATAGATAAAATATAACCACAAGAAAACTTAACAAGCACAAATAACAGACGATAAACAGCAGCCAATTATGAAATAAAGCTTCATGGAGACACTAGGCTAGCAAAACAATGAAAATGAATGGTCCTGGCAGTGCATGATAGAGAAGTGATTTTCATTTTTTGAAGAGAGAGAAGTGATTATCTTTCAATATGAATTAATTTCTCCAGTAAGTGCTTGGATGCAAGATCTGAGAGTATCTACAACTGAAACACCCATCTAGACAACTTTTGTTCATCAACTATTGCAAGAGGAAAGCATCCAAACAAGAAGCTTGTATCCTTCCTTATACAGGATATAATAAACAGATGTACTTTCAAGTTCCTAACTTCACCTTGCACATCATTTACATCCTAACAGCTGGGCCTTATCTGACTCCTTTCTACATCCTTTCTGCCATTTTATGAAACTTAAAGTGAAAAAAGATGACCTATCTAGAGCAATATCCTTTTTAGATATTCCTGTCAAGCTTCCTTGGCCTCTTTCAAGTGTCCATGGACCATGGATGTGGAGTCTGTATATGCTCTTAAGTATCCTAGACTGTGCTGCTAGGCTGTTAGCTGTCAACAAAGAAATTGCGTCCTTGGCCTTCCTCAGTTCCTGATTTAGAGTGAATTTTCTGTAATTCAGGCTTATTGAGTTTTCCAGGTGACTTTGTGCTTTCAAGCATCTTAAAATGCAGATTCTTTATTTCTTCTCTTTGCCCTAAACAAGAAAGTGCACAAATAAATGAATTACAAGTACTACGATTAGGTTCAAATTTATTCTTCTTCATTTCTGCAAAAAGAACCGTGGCAGCATCGACCTCATTCTCTTTGCATAAGCCCTATCAAAGTACAATATGAGATAGCATCTACAACATTATTTTCTTCCAACCAACTGGTGAAGAATTTCAGAGCCTCCTCCACCTTGCCAAATTTGCATGGCCCATGCATGATACTATTGCAAGTGACCACATTAGGCTTCCAGAAGTGATCCACCTTCTTCAGTAACAGAAATGCCATTTGGAAATTTCCCATCATGCGATATGCTCTGATTAGTGGGTTATATGCCATCAAATCAGGAATCAGTTCCCTCCCAAGAAGCTCAGTCAACTTCCTATTAGCGTCTTCAATTTTACCAGACTTGAGAAGGCCATTTATTAGTATTCTGTATGTGTGAATACAAGAACATGGACCTTTCTTCTCCATCTCATTCCAAATCGCAAGTGCCTGTTCCTCATTGTTTTCCCTAAAGTATCCTCCCATCATAATATTGTATCTGACTCTATAAGGCATCAAGCCTCCTTTTTCGGAGCTATGTAACAGCTGAGATGCCTCTGCAAGCCTCTTCTCCTAACATAGGTTATCAAGAACAATGTTTAGTAAGAATATGTTCACCTTCAATCCCTTACCGTTCATCTCATCAATCATCCTCATTGCAATGTCAGCCTTCCCCTGTTTAACGTATCCATTGATAAGTGTGATGTAGGAAACTTGATTTGGAAGAAACCCTTGGCCTTCCATCTCTCTTATGGCTGCCATAGCCTTGTCCACATTCCCTTCTTTGACCAATCCCTTGATGACTGAATTATGTGTCACAATATCCACCTTTATCCCCTTTTTCCTCATTTCATCTAGAATTTGTGATGCCTCCAAGAATCCCTTGCACTTTAAACACCTATTGATCAATGTGTTGTAAGTAAATCGAGAAGCATCCCCATATTTTTGATTTTATTCTTGAGTTGCAAGGCATCGTTCAAACATCTTTTTCTGCAAAACCCATTGATCAATGTGCTGTAAGTGAATGAATCAGGAATTACTCCCATCTTCTCCATCTCATCCTGCACTTTTAGTGCTTCCTCCACTTTCCCTTTTCTGCATAATCCATTGATCAATGTGTTGTAAGCGACAGAATTGAGAAGCATTCCCATCTTCTCAATCTAATTCTTCAGCAAGAATGCCTTTTTCATGTGCTCATTTTTGCAGAACCCATTGATCAATGTGCTGTAGGTGACAGAATCCAGAACCATCCCCGCCTTTTCCATCTCAGCCTTCACCTGTAGTGCTTTCTCCATATTCCCTCTTCTGCAGAAACCATTGATCAGAATGTTATATGTCTGAATATCTGGCAAGACTCCACACCTCGACGTCGACTCCACAAGCTGTGCCGCCTCCTCCAGCAGCCCAGCCCAACAATAGGCCGATGTTAGTGTAGTGTAGTGTATGTGGCTATATCGGGCGTGCTTTTGATGTCCAATAAAAGGCTTTTAGCGTCGAAGAACATACCTTTCTTGCCATATGCGCTGACAATGGTGTTGTAGGTGAATCTATCCACATTGCAGCCGCAACGCTCCATGGCCGGGACCTGCTCAAGCGCCTCCTTGAACATGAACCGAGAACAAAACATAGAGATGAGAGTATTGAATGTACATGTATCAGGGGAAACTCCAATCCCCACCATATCCTGTAGAACCAGTTCAGCAACTTCCGGCGGGGAATTGGACAGTGCGATGGCAGTATTGCAGGTGACAACCGACGGCTTGTGGTGTCTTCGGACCACCGTCTGGAAGATCTGGAGAGCATGGTGGAGCCTCTTGTGGTGCATGCAGACGTCAATGGAGGTGTCAAGGAGCGATCTTGACGGCGGAGGGAGGCGTGCAAGTGGGTGGAGGAGGTGGAGGTGGTGGTGGAGGACATTTGAGGTGTCGGTGAGAATGATGGCGGAAAGGAGGGATTTTGCTTTGGAGAAGTTGTTGGCACGGAAGAGGAGAGGGAGGAGAGCGAGGAGGGGAGGGAGGAGGGAAGATGGGGGAAAGTGGAGAGGTGGTAGTGTTGGGTATAATACCTAAAACAGATGAAGACAAGCAAACTACAAAGCAAACACAAACACAGAAAATTTAACGTGGAAAATCTCCTCGGTGTGAGGAGATAAAAACCATGGTCTAACCCAATCCAACCGACACTAATCTCAAATGCAGTTACAAAGTTCTGATTAAATCAATCACAAGCCCAAGATATGCATCTGTATCATCCAACCACTGGAGAAAAACATCACAATGCAAACCTTGTTGAAAACTGTTGAAGATCTGACCTCCTGATCACTGTCCAGACTGAGAATCAACACAAAATGATG
>JAMKQA010040120.1:0-17812 GCA_024699735.1 Posidonia australis | reverse complement strand
GTACCTCCCCCCCGTATGAGAGACGAAGAAGGTAAAAATATCAGAAAAAAGATTCCCTCCCATAACTGCAATCACAAAAAAAAGGAAAAAAAAGAGGACATGTGATTCGCTCCCATAAACGTAAACAAAAAATCCACCACAAGATATAAAATCAATGGTTATAATGACTTGTCCTCAAATATGCAAAAAGAGGACATGTCCTCATCTGATCCTTATCCTATAAATATAAATATATACATATATTTGTATTTGTATCCGTTGAAAATTTAAAGACATATCCGTAATTATATTCTCTTAAATTCAAAAAACTATATTTATATTCGCTCCTGAACAGATACGGATATTCATATCCACTCATAAATAGATATGGATACGGATTTTTTACGAATATACCATATTTGTTTGCACCATTACCTGTAGGGCTCAAATTTAACATAAACTAGATATCATATAATATTCATTTACATGAATTTTAGGGTTTTGTTGATTCCTACATTTACTTTGTTATTGAATTATGAGCTACATGCATATAATGTATCACGTTTTTTTTAACTTTACACCCCATTGGGAAACCAATGGGGTGTAAAAGGGAAACAAATTAAGTATCAAGTTACACATACAACTATTTATGCAATGTACAGAAAATAGGGAAACAAATTGTAGTTAATAATCATTAATATTAGAAATTAATATTCAACCTAGAATAATTTATTTCAAACAAATAGCATAAATAATGTGTGACAAAGGGATAAAAGATGAGAAGGAGAAGAGCAACAGTAAAAGAAAAAAACTATCATGCACACAGTAAACCTGGGAAAAAACGATTGTGTGTCACAATAAAAACGGCCTTGTAAACGGATGACATGGGAGAAAAAGGGTCTGTGTAGACTAGATCCGAGTGTAACAGTCCGCGTAGACCCTAAACGACAAGGCTGGTGTCTTGACATGTGTAAGCCGTAAGCGTCGTTTAAACGGTCTTGTCGAACAATTTTTGAAACATTGATAAAAATGATCAAATGTTCTTAACAACATTTTTCCACTACAAACAATCAAACATGCACAACTAAGGGAGAAAATATGCCTTCATATATGTCCACATCTTTTGATATAAAATCTCTTTAGACAACCCTAGTGAAAAACGGTTTATTGCTCTTCATTGTTAGACATATAGGTACTAAGGAGAAACATTGTGCATTCATAGCTAATTTTTAATCGCATTAATTACATAACATATTATTTATAATGAGCATGTTTGCCTGATCACATTGTTTAGTCTAGTAATAACTGTTCTTTTTAGAAAATAAGCTGGCTGTTTCTTGGCACTTTGATGATTTGTTCCACTGTTTCATAAACTTAAGTGCTAATAAAATATACTGAAAGCTATGTTGAAAATTTTTTCATTAATTTCAGAAAAGTTACTTGAGAAACCGATTAACAAATTATCTAATGCTTTGTCATAGTTAAAATTTGGAAAAATCACAAACGAAAATATTAAAATTGAGTTAACTCAATTACAGAAAAAAAAAACACCTAAATGTTTCACAAAACATATTTCTATGTATGAAAATATACCACTTGCAAGGCTCCATTGTAGTTGCCTGCAACCCCAGTTGATAAAACTTCTACTGTGATGCCTCTAGAGACGATCCCGGAAAACACAGTAGACCACTGATTCTGAAAAATCATATACAATGTCGTATGATCACTTTGGACTAACCACGCAGAAAAGAAGCAATCAAGATACTGATCAAATGCTAGCAATCATTCCTTACCGCATCCATTAGCATCTCAACAAGATGAACATGATTCATGATAACAACAGCAGTGTCACGCGATGCTTCAGATTTCAAGCCCATAGGTTTCGGGCCAATGCCTCTTGGGAAAGTGCGGATGTATTCGTCCTCATTAAGCATTTCAATAGAAGTGTCGTGGCCAAGAACCCACAGTGGTTCCCTAAGCTGCGCCATTCTTATGAGCTCTTCCATGGCCGCAACCGCAAGCTCGATGATCATCGGCTTGTCCGCCTCATGAGTGTTGGCGTGGACATTCCTTAGAATATCTCCAGGCCCAAACAGCTCACTTACCATGCTTGGCTGCATACTAATATTTGCAACCCCAAGATCCAGACCTGTCCTTCCACCAATTGGTGGTGCCATGAGAGGATACGAGGTCATGGGCTTCCCCACGTATTTTGCTGCTATTCCCGATATCCTATCAATCTGCATGGTACAATCGCAAACATCAGAATTTCATGTCACCAGTGGTAGGAATGAATATTATGTTCTTTATTTGTTATCAGAGGTATGTTTTCATTCAAGTATTGATGCTATATATGTCAATTCCAAAATCAATCTTGAAGATTTAAAAGTATTATAGTACATATGTTACAATTGTAACAAATTTATCCAAATAAGCAAATAAAGCTAATACTTTATGAATGATTAAAGCGAAATTGATTTTGATCGCATATGCACATCCAAAGATCGAGTTGAGTATCAATTTATACCTCTTCCCTGAGTCTGACATTCTCTATCCTCAAATGATGCTCATCAAAAGACATCTCTCCAAGAGCAGTAGGACCTCCACAGTTGGGGCATGAGGCATTGCCCAGTGCTTCCTTGTATCTCATGTTCTCAGCTCGTAGCTTCTCGTTCTCGGTCCGCAGCTGCGTGTTCTCATGCCTCTCATGCTGGGTCTGAAACATGTTTTGAGGAAGAGCCATAGATAGATCACGAGTATGAAGAATTTTAAAAAGAATTAGTGAAATCTCTGGAAAAAAAAACCTTAATTAATAAGAAGACAGCAATGCCAGTCTTCTGAATGATAAACTAAACCTTAAAATTTTTGTAACGGTTACATGTGGGAAAGTAAATAACAAAATATTGACATGAGCAAAGAATTATGCTCAAACAGAAGAAGATGAGCACATGTCATGCAGTGGAAGGAGAAGATATGAAAAGGAAGAAGCGTTTTGTTTCTGCGAAAAGAAGACCTTCATCTGAGTGCGTTTGTTTTGGAACCAGAATTTGACTTGGAGCGGCTCCAATCCAAGCTCACGGCTCAGCTCCTTCCTCTGCTTGTCATCTGGGTGTGGGCAATCCTTGAAAAAGCTGCATCAAGTAAACAATATTCAAAAGATAAAATTAAAAGAAAAAGAAAGAAAGAACGAATTGGAACCTTAGAGATTTATGTGTTCTATCTCAGTTAGTATTATTAATCAGTAGAGAAGTTGTGAATGGCTAAATGAACAAATGCCTTCTTCAAAATCATGTTGCAGCACAAAATTGAAAGAAGGTGTGGCATATAGAAGAATTAGATCTCAGACTAACAAGTGGAACTGAAATGGTCGATATTTCCTTAGAAATTTAGGTACATGAAATTTAGTAGCGAACATGTATATTCAAGAGCATATAATGGAGAAAAAAATAATACAGTTAGCATCTTAAAATTGATATATTTGGTTGTGATCAAATGGAAAGGGCAAAGGTCCAAGTTGAATTCTTTTCCTGTGTAGCATGAAGGATATTGCCACTTACGTTTCCATCTCTTGGATCTGATGTTGTGTATGGCGATGGTAACGTTTCTTCTTGTTAGGACGTTGATTAGGGTCCTGATCATCACCAGAGGCACCCTCGATGTTTTCGCTGCACGATTTGGTATCAAAATCGTCGTCTCGGATCCTGGCCATCGCGCTTTCACCGTTGGGTTGGTTGATCTCAGTGTGATGAAGAAGTTGTTGATGCTGCCCGTCCAGATTGGGCTGAAATCACGCAGACAACGAATATTAGCATTTCTATGATCTAATATCTAAAAGTATATAACTGCAATAAATCCTTAATTTAAAGAGTACTGAAGAAAATAGAAAGAGGAAACATTAGTATAGATGTAACAAAAGGAAAGGCCAGGAACAAACAAAAAGATGACGTTTTCGCTCGGTGAAGGAATACAAGTGATAAGAAAGTAAGATGAAAGGAACTTAGTGCCCTCTTCTCCTCTTTCCCTCTAGTTATACCTCATCAGAAAACAGTATAGCAAAGGAACAAAAAAGAAAAGGGCCAAACACTATGTTCTTCTCCAAACAAAACAAGAAAAAAGGAAAAAGAGAAGCAATAACTCTCGGTCAGACAAAAAATAGAGACCTCCTGACCTTCTCGCCCTTTTCGCTTACACAGAAAAAACCTGAAGAGGATTGACCTCAACCCAATTCTAAGTAAGAGATCAGAAACACAAGAAAGGACTGTGGAAGAGGAGAAGAGAACCCACATGCAAATGCATGCACTTGGCCACTAAAAGATCTAAATGTTGCACTGAAATGAGAAAGTGATTGATGAAGTAAACAAAAAATAAGAGAGCTTTAGTCGGAAACTTTTCTTTATGCACCTGACCAAGGGTTAGCCCAGATGTTGAGCCATATCCGGCTGTGTTGGTTCTCCCCATCATGGATATTGGCACATGTGTTGCCGGAATCATGATCCCGGCAGGCATGTTCTCTCCACCAAACCCTAATACCTTTTTTCCATACACTTCCTTCTGCAGAAACCTCTCTCTATATATACTTGACCCTCTTCCGTAGATTTATCTTCTGTCTCCCTTTTATCTCTATGGATTTTTGTGTTTAGATCCTGTCTGATTTTTTGCGTGCAGAGCCCCAGTGGTACTAGTGTAAAGCAGTAATAGGTTTTGAGCTGGAGAGAATACTAAGGTTAAGGTAGTAACACAAAGATAGTATAGCTTGAATTCTTGAAAGATGTTTAAATAAACAAATCAAAGGTTTAGGACAAAAGGGTTATCCAACTCTCTCTCTCTCTCTCTCTCTCTCCCTCCCTCTCCCTCTCCCTCTCTCTTCTGTCTTCCCTCTTCTTCTTCTCTCTCTATCTGAAAAAGAAGACAATAATAGCTTATGCCATGGTGCAAACAAGCCCACCTCAAAAACGAAGATATAAAGGATTTTTTTTTAAATGGAGATTTCGGTGATCTCCACTTCTTCCTCGGCACTTACCAGTAAGGTATAGAGCTAGAGAGAGATGGGGAAGAAGTAGAACATACAAGAAAAAACGCTAGAAGAAAGCTGATGAAATCTTGCCTGAACTGGTCAGATCTGGTTTTTTGGGCGACTCGGTCATCAGAAGAAACCTAGATTTCTTGACTCAGAAGACTTATCATGGTCAAGACTTTCAGGGTTGG
Source organism: Posidonia australis (assembly GCA_024699735.1). Taxonomy (NCBI): domain Eukaryota; kingdom Viridiplantae; phylum Streptophyta; class Magnoliopsida; order Alismatales; family Posidoniaceae; genus Posidonia; species Posidonia australis. The sequence continues at coordinate 12,628 of JAMKQA010040120.1, read as the reverse complement.
TCTTGCTTATGGAAGATGAAGGAAGACACCATTAGTGAGAGAGAGAGAGAGAGAGAGAGGTGAGCTGCAAATGAAGAGAAACAAGCAAGACAAGAGGAGGAAGAAGGATGTGAAGGAAACAGGTGGAAGGATATGTATCACAGTAGCAGAGAGGAGTAATGGCACAGCCATGAAGAGGGTGCAATAGCATTTATGAGAGGATGCGTAATTGCCAGAGAGAGACGGAGAGTTCTAAAAGTTTAAACATTTTTCTTTTCTTTTCTTTGTACGTCGTAACGGAGACATGTTAAAATCAATGACGGCTACTAAACACTCCCATGTGGTCAATTTCTCACCAAGCTTATTGCATAGCACCTCTGTAATTAAGGACTTACAAGCAGGGTTAATTAATGAGTATAAGTGATGGAAGTGCATCACATGGTTCATAACGTGATTCAATTAATTTGCTAACAGCTGCAGCTGCATGTAGTTTTTAGATCTACACAGTTTATCCCCTGGTAAAATACTTCATTGTCGTAGACTGCATGCATGTTCTTCACGCCATAAGAAAATACTTGCGATTATCAATGATCGCCAATAGATACTTTTCAAGTGCTAATTTCATCAATATCTTTGAAGCATTTATGATGTCAAAAACTGCAACTTATGAATAGGTAGAAGATCAAGAAGCGGACAAGAATTAACAACAGCCACAGCAACAACACCACCACAACTACAAACTCAATTATTTTGACTTATCACTACACGCCCACTTCCAGCTTAGAAATGAAGAAGTAAATTCCTGGCTTCAATTCACAAGAACAGAAAGAGCAATGTATAGCTCCTTTGTCACAGAAGTGAGAACAGATCATTAAAATCAGAGAAGTGGGTGGTAGGTGTGTGTAGAGAGAGAGAGAGAGAGAGAGAGAGAGAGAAGGAGGAGAGGGATTAATATTTCTAGGGTTTGGAGTAGAGGTGGAGACTGTTGAGATTCCAAGGAGAGTATGGTGTCAAAATCCCACCTACAGTAAATGCTCTGCATGGCTAGCACCGCAATGCTACCACGTTTATATCTTCCATTAACTAATATTAATCTCTTTTTCTTTAATTTTAGTTCTTGAGAAAAAAATTGTGTTCCCCTTCTGCCCCTATTCTTGCCCCTATTCTTGCCCCAAGTTGGTGTGGGTCCCACACGGTTTGCTAGGCTGGACCTTTTAACGAAGAGGAGGGACTTTCCTTCCTCTCTTCTGGGCTCTACTGGTGGTTGGAGGGTAGAATACTAGAATGGGACAAGGGGCCTTTCGGGACGCTCAAGTCTGCCATAAAAGAAATCGTTAAGGGGAATGGGGGTACTTTGGGAAACTTGTGTCTGAGTATTGACGTTAGTATTAGAGTTTGACATCATTTGCGTCTAAGGGTGGCAACGGGACGGGTATGGATCGAGTCTACCTATACTCAGACTCAGACCTAGACCCATCTTATTTCATGAGTCTGGGTCTTAATTTTAGGAGTCAGACCCAGACTTAGACCTAAACCCATGAAGATAATGAGTTTAGGTCCGAATCTTAGGTCTAATGAGTCCTTCAACTTATTTTCATTTTTTTGAAGAAAATAAATTTTTAATTAAACTTAAAACATTGTAAATGAATGTGCTAAACAATTTTCTATCAATACATATATATCATGGATAAAATACAACCATAAATAAATATATAACATGAACAATATCATGAATCATTGATAGTTGAACAACATATAAATAAATATATCTAACTTTAATAAATCAACTTTATCAATGTCAATACAACAATTCTCTATCAATGTGCATACATCATATAAATTTTAGACTTTAAAGAGAATGAGATTTAAAAGTAGAATAATATATATTATATATATAGTGTAAATATTATACATTACTTTTTATATCTAACTTATAATATATTATATATAAATCGGATCTTCGGGTCCACAGGTTAGGGTATTTTTAGACCAAGATCCGACCCAATAAATGAGCAGGTCTAGGTCTATGGGTTCATGGGTCTCATTTTTAGGACCTAGACCCATACTTTATGGATTTAGACCTACAGGTCCTGAGTCCAGACACGACCCATTACCAACCCTACTTGCACCTGGATTTGATAATTGTGTAACTGTGTTATTTTTTCTTTGAAATGGTTGTTTAGTTGATGACAACAGTATTTAAATACTAAAGGCATTATGGAACTATAAAACCTTCATCAACTCAACTACTAGAATTGGCTGAAAAATTTTGTTGCATTTGCACGTCTAAAGTAACCAAACCTTTAAGGGTTTTATAGTGTGTAATTTTATGAGATTTTTAGATACGAACTAAATATCCAAAACTACGTATATTATGTAACTATAGTAGCGTTAGGTAACAATTATAGGTGAACTTATTATAGTGAAAAGTTAACTTTTTTTAAACTAGTCCTGTTAAGAACTTATTCTTGTTCTTTGTAATTTTGTTTGAATGAGCAAATATAAAAATAGATTATTTTTTATTGAAATGTTCAAATTGTTTCTTATTACATAAAGCCAAAACCTTTGTTATCTACCTCTTTCTCTTTCTCTTCCTCCTCCTCCTCCTCCTTCTCTTCCTCCTCCTCTTCCTCCTCTCCCTCCTCTCTTATGTCTATTCTCCTCTCCACACACAGTCGCAGATAGAATCCAATGGAGCAGCAAATGGCAATGATCCTTGGCTCCGATGAGACCCCGTTTGAGACGTTAAAGATCCTCTTCCTCCTCCTCCTCCCCGTTCTTAGGGCTGGCAATGGGTCGGGTCTATACCCAGGACCCTTGGGTCTGGACCCATAAAGTATGGGTCTGGGTCTTGAAAATGAGACCCATGGACTTGTAGACCTAGACCCACTCATTTACTGGGTTGGGTCTGGGTTTAAAAATACCCAGACCCATGGACCCGTGGACCCGATTTATATATAATATATTATAAGTTAAATATAATGATTAATGTATAATATTACACTATATATATAATATATATTATTCTACTTTTAAATCTCATTCTCTCTAAAGTCTAAAATTTATGTGGTGTATGCATATTAGCAGAGAATTGTTGTATAGATATTGACAAAGTTGGTTTATTGAAGTTGAATATATTTATTTATGTGTTGTTCAACTATCAATAGTTCATGATATTGTTCATGTTATATTTTTTTTTATGATTGTATTTTATTCATGATATATGTATATTGACAAAGAATTGTTTAGCACATTTATTTATAATGTTTTCAGTTTAATTAAAAATTTACTTTCTTCAAAAAAATGAAAATAGATTGGAAGATCCATTAGACCCAAGACCTGAACCCACATTCATTATCTTCATGGGTCTGGGTCTGGGTCCTGATTTTAAAACCTAGACCTAGACTCGAACCCAGATCCATGAAATAAGATGGGTTTGAGTCTGGGTATAGTTAGACTCGACCCAGACCTGATCCGTTGCCATCCCTACCTATCCTCCTGTTCCTCCCTAATCCCTCTCATCCTGAATCTCCATCTCCGTCACCCCCAGAACCCTCCCCACCTCTGGCTCCCAAGCCCACATCCACTGGTCCAACTTGTCCTCCTTGACACACTTCGACTAGGTCAGGATCTACTCCCCACTAGACTTCGATGATGCCAACTTCATCGACTACCTCTTCCTCTCCACCTCCCTAACCCGCCTTGCTTCTGGCTCCGACAAACTCTCCCTGCCCTCATCAATTTTCGTAGCCTCTACCAGTTCCGCCTCTTTCGCTAGTCCAACAACGAGATCGACCTGAAGCTCCACGACCACGATGGCAACCCCCTTGCCAGGGATAAGGAGGAAGGTGGCAGTGTTGGGGGACATTGGTTTCGAGGTGGTGCGCAAGCTGGAGTAGGTGCACCTAGCGTATACAGAGAGGGAGGATGAGATGAGGACGAGGAAATGTAAAGGAGAGTTGGAAAGAGAGGAGAAAGAAGAAGACCAGAAGGGAAGAGATAGTTTCCGTGTAATATTGTATTTTCAAAGAGGACAATAAAAGAAACATATGAAAAAGATTCTAGTGTTTTATAAAAAGTTACCTCCATAACTTTTTTTTCATTGTCTTTGATATGTTTTACACATAACAAAAAAGCTGACGTTTTTAAATAAGTTGGTGTTTTTTTTATGTATTTGGTTCAATTTTTTTTTATATTTGTGATTATTTCCAATAAGTTGTAAAAAATAATCATTATCAAACACTACCTATATCGAAAATTTTAAAAGTTCACCTAAATCATTCATCCCAAATTATCTATCACCTATGACATTTTTATACACTTAATTTAGTCTAACTATTGAAGGTGTAAGAGGAAAATTTGCCCTTCTTCTATGTAAATAAATTAATTTTCCTTAACAAGTTTTAATTTTTTAATTTTTTTAATTAGAATTTAGATTATTAATTTTAGTTGTTTTATTTATAGATTATGAGCTTCAATAGAGTTTTATTTTTTTAAAATCAAGGTCTAAGTATAAGACGATGTTAGAAATGAGAAAGAACAACTTATATAATCTTACATATAAGATTATGTATTAATTTATGTACTCTTATTGTATTGATATTTCATTTAGGTAACATATATATTTATATATATGAAACTAACGGCAGTGAGGAACATCCTACTATTTCTAACTTAGAGATTACATCTCAAAACTAGACGGCCATGTGATACAAGTAGAAACACTCATTTTCTCTAGTCATTGATTATAAAAATTCTTTCAATATATAATTAGATATTTTTCTCTTTATGAGTAGGGGTGGCAACGGGTCGGGTCTGGGTCGGGTCTACCTATACCCAGACCCGGACCCATCATATTTCATGGGTTTGGGTCTAGGTCTGGGTCTGAAAATCAAGACCCAGACCTAGACCCAGACTCATGAAGATGATGGGTCTGGGTCCGGGTCTGGGTCTAACGGATTCAACAATCTTTGTTCCCAATCACCACGGCGGCTTCCTCCGTCGATTTCTCCATCTCCACCCCCATCGACAACATGAGCTGCTGCTTCCTGCAAAGCACAAAGTTCCGCATTAACTCACCATAATCCCTCACTAATGAAATGTAACACCCGCTGGTCAGCAGAAAGAGAAAGAAAGCAAGAGAAAGTGGTGTTCCAAGTTCCTGTCCTTCCCAGAGAGAGAGAGAGAGAGAGAGAGGGGAGAGAGAGAAGAGCGGGAGCAAGGAAGCAAGCAGAAGAAAAAAAAGGTGGGATTTTTGGAGGAGCATGGGGACCCGGTCGTCGATCGGAAGAGCTGATGAAGAAGATCGAGGAGCTGGAGGCGGGGCAAGCGCGCCTCAAGCTGGATTTGTCGAGGCTGATGCCGCCCGCTAGTGGGGGAAGGAAGGCGAGGGACCGGAGGCACGCATTAACTCACCACACATTGGTTGGCGATCGATTGGTTCCTGGCCTTCCGTCTGTGATGGTGGTATGGGTGTGTGGGATATATATATATTAGCGGGTCCACGGGTCTGGATTTTTTTAGACCCAGACCCGACCCAATAAGTGAGCGGGTCTAACGGATCCAGGTCTGAAAATCAAGACCCAGACCCAGACCTAACGGGTCCAGACCCATGGGTCTGGGTCTAGACCCGACCCATTGCCGCCCCTATTTATGAGTAATCTATTGCACTAGAAAAAGATATCTGTGAAACTACTTGGTTTGTATTAAATTCTTATAAAGAGTTCTTTAATGATTAGTGAAGAACATAATATCGAAAAAATTTATAAACTAGCTATATTACTAGTTCATTTAAGCACCATATGTATTGAGTCAAATTAATTAGCCTTAACACCGGGTCCCACTTAAACATCTTCATATCAAAATATTATTTCTCACTAATTAATGGAATTCAGTTAATTTGTACACGGGGCTAGATTAAGTCAACTTGCACATTCCTTGTTTAAGAACTTGTCAATGATCTTTTCATATTCTAGTTATTGTTCGCTCACTTTTTTCCTGCCGTGAGCCATGATAACGATATTTATCCTTCGAGAACCAATATAATTCTTAAGCACTACGCTTCTCACACTTTGACTTTACTTGAAAACAAAACATAACTACCAGACTCAATAGCTACCTCTCAAATTATTTTATTGCCGCAAAACATTGAGAACTTCCCCTGAACTCAAGGCTAGAATTCTGTCAAGGGAGGAAGCTATCATGGGTCACTGCCCATCACCAATGGATGTCACTTCCCTGGGATAGGGATAGGGTATTGGAATAAGCTAAGCATCCTTGCCCCTCCACTGTTAATGCAAGCCTTATTCACAGTAAAGAAGAAAAAAAAATGCAGGCATATAGAACCCCCAATTCTTCATTGAATGCGCAACGACCTTGCCCATAATATTGGTCAATGGTCACCATTATTGTATTGAGGACCATTTTTTGTTTTTTTTTTTTTTTGTTAACGGTAGTAGTTTATATTAATAAGAAAGATCATTAACACATGGTTCAGGACCATTTTCTGTTACATACATATTTTACATATGTAAAATAAATTATTGAGAATAGAACTCTCTCTACCAATCTATCATTTTTTTTTCTTTTTTTAATGAAGGGTAAATTAATTAAGTCAAAAGATTAGTTATGGAACCACAACAGGATGGATATCCTACCAAGGAAGTTTTACAATAACTGAACCAAATAAGTAGGTGTATCCCTGATTATTGCCTTGAACAACAACGGCCATCATCCATGAATGCACCATTGGTTCCATGATAATACATTTTGTTGGCCATAGCATTTGATCGAGGTTGTATGTGAGTTGAGTCTCGATCATTAAAATATGCATGAAAACTAATGATTGTTTACACTCATATCCGTTTTAAAATAAAGTAACTTAATAATAGACCAACAGAAAAGGAAGTATATTTGCATCATAAGCTTATGATGATTTAATTAAGGAGGTCCATGTAAAGGTGTTCAGTAAGAGAATCCTACATACAAAGGTAAGGAAGAAAATCCCAAATATATATATAGGTAGTTCCAAAATTTTATTATGTAACGATCGATCTAAATGGGTTAAGAGATATACTAGTCTGTACATAAATATAAAATTTCACGACATCCTTGAATTTTTGACCCTTTGTTAATCACTACTGCAGAAAAGAAAAGAAAATTAAAATTCAAAAGCGAGCACATAAATTTTGTTTCCACTAACTAAATCAGGTCTCTTAATTTCAAGTTGGATAAAACAAAAAAGGATACGACTATAGAAGGCTTTCGACCAATGCTGGAATAATATTTGCTCTTCTCACAGGTTGGGTCATATGTCCAACTTATGATCCAATCTTATGAAGAGTTTAGGTTGATGTACTATGAGTTGATGGATTCAAGAAGTTTCAATAAATAATCCCTGCACGTTGTACAGAAGCTTTAAGTATATAAAACTATCAATTCTGCCGCTTTTGATTTAGACATAACAATCGAGAAATAAAAATATGCCGTTTTTTACGGCTTGCTGTTGGAGAATTGAGTCATGTCTACGCACATCCATCACTTGGTGCTGGAAATTAATATGGTATGCTGTCAAGATTGCCAACAATAGGTCGACTCTGACCAACTCTTAAAGTTTTGGGAAAGCCTAATATTAAATTTTGAACTCCTGAAATCTTAAAAGCAAAAGGTTTCTTGTGAGCATGGTGGATTCTGCTTTTAGAAAAAGAATGGAGAATTTATTATTGAAATTCTTATGATGAAAGGTAGTCACTAATGCTTTGTATATCGTAGGTAATTAATGTCTTTATTTATGATAACCTTGAAAGTTTGACATCAGCATAATATAAGTGAAAAATCCGTGCAATGCAAAAAAGAAGAAGTGAAAAATAATTAAGTTTATATGTACATCAATTTTAGATATCACAAACACATAAAAATAATTTTCAAATAACTAACATATAAAAAAATATACAACTTTATGAGAATATTTTAGATTCTAAGGTTTAATACAAAGTAAGAAAACAAAGTATTAGATTCCATCATAAGATTGTTGTTTGCTTAAGATTAACTATCATTTGTAAGTTTCCTGTCTAACTTCTATCTTTAAGTTAATTTAATGTCTTACCATTTGTCTAATATTATTCTGTCTAGTCCTCTATCTAGTTTATAAGTAAGAAATAACGATTACATTTTTTATAAATCATGAAATTTAAAAATAAAAAAGGTAAAAGTGTTAACAATAGTTGTATACTTTACATGCTAACATCTTTATAACTTGTCTAGATATCATAGCAAAACTTGAAGTAAATGTGTCTAGATCCAAAATATACACATCAATAAGTGAATGTTTCATAATCTTATGGGGAAGAAAAAGAAATTCTAAACAATCCATAAAAAGGGAAGAGCAATTATTAATATATGAAATTTTTATTTTTTGTGTTTCCTATAAATAAAGTTTAGAATACTAAAATTTTATTTAATAATGGTGTTTTAAATAAGAATTATAAATAATAAATATGTACATATATATATTGTGATTGAGAAAAAAATACATTTTTAATATTCACTACGAATTTTTTTATGAATATAAAAATGACCAAGTATACAAAAAGTTCTTTTTAATAAGACATGCAAAGAACAGATATATTATAAAAGATAAATTTTTTGACTCATTCAATTTATTTTCTTCTGTTATTTGTTTGTTGAAAAACATTGATGAAGAAGGAAAATTAGAAAACATTCATCAATAAAAAGGGAAAACCTTCTCCCACTCACACTCCTCTTGTAGTTTTCTTATTTATAAAAGTCGTGGATGAAAGTTTACCACATACATACATACATACATACGTACGTACATAAATTATATATATATATACACATATACATATATATATATATATAGTAGTAATCCAATAGGGCTCAGTCTTAGTTAGCTTAAATAAGGCCCTAAATCCAGACCATTCATCACAGAAAAAAAGCAACAATCTAAACCGTCAATTTTGAAAAAAAAAAAATGGTAACTGACGCAAACCACCATTTCCCGCAAATCAAGGAGTTATACTTCCTCCATTATGTGATTTAATCAATAAGGCAACTTCCCCCATACGCAACCAGTTTCTCTTCGTTCCTCTCCATTCTCCTCTCATCTGCAACCCTAAGCTTCTCTTCTCCGGCAATTTACTCGAAAAGGAAGTGCCACAGCGTCGAAAGATCAAAAAATGTAAGTTATTTTCCGATGCTTCTTCAGTCCATGACATGTCGTTATTATCATCATCATCTGTGTTCATCATTTTCTATCTCCTCTCACTGATAATTTTCTTCTTCCTATTTTTCCTCCGGTACATCAATATATCAACGACATCATGCACTGAACTGTAAGATCTCTCTCAATGGTAACTCCCTTTTATTAAGTTATTACTGAAAAAAATAAATAGTAACGATTTCCCCAAATTTATAAAACAGGGTATTGTAGAAAATATGGAAACAACACCTACAGGAAATAATGCAACCCTCACACGTACAACCAGAAGATCAAATCTCAACTTAAGAAGTATTCCTACACCCCAAGAAGGTGACTCGGTATTTCCATTGTTTGTTTTTGAAAAAATAAACAAAATAACACATACATGAAAAATGATGGTTGTTATGTTTTCATGTATTTTACAATATCATCTCTTAACGGGTTTTTTAAAACATAAAAATAGAATACCCGTAAATAATTGACCAAAATTTTGACAAAAGTAATGTTGAAAAAATAAGTTCATTTAAATATTAGTTGTTATATCTACATATTATTTGATATTAAATCTCATGAAAAAACATAAGAACAAATTAATATAAATATTAATTTAGTTGAAATGTAGTTTCAGTGAAGAAATGATATAATACACTACTAAGTTGAATGAGTTATTTGCTATTCAATATATAACTAAGTAACTACTGAATACTTATTTAGATCTGTAAAACAAACAATAAACTATTTTCAGTAAAATTAAAAACTTTTGTTGAAATAGTAATAACTGAAATATATACTACATTATAAATAAAATTGAAAAAACATGGACTAATACCCTCATGACTCTTCTGTTGTACATAGCATCAATTGTAAAACCAACATTCAGTCTCGGATTAACACAAGACTCAACAGACATCAGACAATATGGAAGGTAAACATTACTTCATAACCATTCTTCTTGGATTATTTAATCGACTCAGTAATGTGAAAATTTTGCTAATTAATAAAAAATATGTATGAAACAAAAGGACCAAGTCAATCCCAACCAGGAAGATCTTTAAGACTAAAGAGATTGGCATCAAAAATACCATCCAGTAGGAACACAATGGAGAAGGAAATTGCAATAGAAGGTAAGTAATTACAAATGACAAAACTCAATTTTCTTTGTATTTAATGAATTATAAGATCAATGATTTAATTGGTTTGTTGCACAAATTACTTTTAGAATTAATAATTCCAGAGGTTACACATCAAAGAGGAAGGAAAAGAAAAGAACTAGAAGATATGTAATCGTAAATGACAGAACTCAATGATGTTTGTAATTACAGAATTATAAAATCAATATTTTCCTTTGTTTGTTACACTAATTACTTCTAGAATTAGTAATACCAGAGATTACACATCAAAGAGTAAGCGACAGAAAAGATCCAGAAGGTATGGAATAGCAAATGACAAAACTCAGTGTTCATTAGTAATTACTGAATTATAAAATAATACTTGTATTTTGTTTGTTACACATATTTCTTTCACATTTAGATATACCAGAGGTTATACATCAAAGAGGAAGAAAAAGAAAAGAACCAGGAGAACTTGATGGTAATTACATTGTTTAAATATACATTCATTACTTTCATAATTAAATTTTACAATACTTAATGAGTTGAAAAATTCTAAATTTTTATGATGACAGCACATTATTGGGTTTAACACAGATGTTTCCCAAAATGGTAGGGAGATTCAGTAAAAGGCCTTAAACTAAACCAAGAACAAGTTGAATGCATACTAAGTACGCCTTTTGGTCATTTTTTGAACTTTCCATACATATATGTCGACAACCAGTTACTAGATGATCTATGCATGTCATATTTAGGAAATCAGACATTTAAAATAGGTGACGTAGCCGTACAACTCACCACTAAAAACATTGTTCAAATTCTGGGAGTTCCAAATGGTGTACTTGAGATAAAGGCAAAGATGAGAAGATTGAAGAAGAAAACATATTCAGGAAAAGAATTTTTGAGAATGAAAAAATAACAATTAAAAGGGATGATATTGTAGAAAAATTACACAAACTTATTGAAGAACAAAAAAACAACACAAGTGATATAGTGAAGCTTTAGATTCTACTCTTATTTGCTACATTGTTGCTTCCACAATCTGGATACACATTGAGCTCAAATTTGATTGGATATGTCGAAGATGGAGATAGTCCAGAAAGGTACAATCGGGCTGAAGCGATCCTGAAAAGAATCTTTGCTAATATGAGTAAATGTTCTGAGATTGTGAAAAAAAGAAAGCAAGGCGAGAGAGCTTCCGTTTATCTTACTGGATGTACAATGGCACTTTGTGTAACTCTAACTTCAATAAAATAAATTACGTTACTTCTTATAAATAAATGTTATTCAATCAACATTATTTAACATCTACTGTTTTATTTTAATTTTCAGGTTTGGGTATGGGAAATCACAGGAATGTGTATTTTCAACACATCTTTTAAAAGGCCCTTGATAAAGAGATGAACAAAAGAGAAAAAACGTCATTTACATAGACTTGCACAAGTAAGTTATACATATCTAATATGACAACACTAAATTTATCAATAATTGACATATTTATCTGTAATGTACATGTGTGATATTGTTATCTGAGAAAATGTACTGAAGTTATTTATCATTTTATGAATCTGATATTTGTTATTTGAGAATTTATCAATCTGATATCTATTTATCAGTTTCTTAGTTCTCAATTTTTATTTGACATATTTATAAATCTGAAAATCAATTTGCATATATATGAAGTTGATTAAATTTTCATCTACTATGTGATGTTTAACTTGTAAGTTGCAACAATATTAGATGGATCCCTACTATGTAATAACATAACCAGACATTTAGAGAACTACGAGGTTGGGGAATCATCAAAAAATTTTTCTGTAAATGATGAAATTCTTGAAGAGATGAAACAAAAAATTTCAGAATTAGAAGAAAAGAATGTGCTAGCTGAGTGTTTAATTAAAGAACATGAAATTACTGTAACCATGCCGGCGGAGAGATCGCAAAATAATGCGAAAATCGACAAAGCTACGGCAGAAAAATAAAATAAAATGCAAAATGCAGGAGTCGCCATCTAGTCTATTATGGAAGACGAGGAAAACCATAAACATGAAAATCATGCAAAACAATAAAAAAGAAAGGTCTTCGAAAACCAGAAATCTGGGTAAGGATCCCTGTTGTGTACGAGGAAGGTGTTAGACACCCTCGTACGCCCGATAAAATCGGTCTTCTATGATTTCTCCAATGCTTATGAAATGTTGGCTTTTCAGCCTTTTATATACGCTCGAGGGCGATATGCCATGCTATGCTTAGTGCCTTATGCTAATAGGTGCATGATGTGCAGGGGTGTGTCCTAGTGCTCAGAAATATCACTCTTTATTCC
>JAMKQA010040119.1:0-18160 GCA_024699735.1 Posidonia australis | reverse complement strand
CCACGCACAGGAACACGCAAAAAGAAGCCAACCCACGAGGCCCAAGCCCAAAAGCACCAAACCACACAATGAGCCTCGGAACAGTAACACCTGTCCAGGAAAATAAAATTCATAAGATGTAAATAATTACAAAGTGAATTTTACAGGTGTTACAAAGAAGAGCCGATGAAGGTACTGGACGACTAGGCAATGACTGTCGACGGTTGGAGAGGCCAGTAGCCTACTACAAAAATGCAAGAGCCGCCGGACCAAGGGTGCGAGGTGGCTGGCGTGCCTAAAGGAAGGCTGCAAACAGCTTGGAGGCACAGGAAGGGGGCTACAAGTGGCTGACGGTGCCCTACGGGTGGGCTAGCGTCACCGGCAATGGCCTACGTGTGGCCTGAGAATGTTGGAGTGGGCCTGCGGAAGAGAAGTAAGGGCTAAAGGGGGGTTTGTGGAGGAGGTAGAGTGATCAATTGGCCTATTGGTGGCTGGCAGTCGTCGGAAAAAAGGCGTGGCGTCGTTGATAGCAGGAGCTGTTAGGGTTTTTTCTCTTTTTTTTTTGTAGAGAAAACCTAAAACTTAATGCTCTGACACCATATAAGAAATAAAACTAAGATCGATCCTTTGATCAATTAGTTTAAATGGATACCCACATAACTACATATTGATAATCCATTTATTGATTCTAGCTAACTAACTAACTAACTAACTAACTATATATATATATATAATCAGGTGAGACTTGTCCTTATTTTTACTATTTAAGATACTTCATTATCCACCGTTAATAACACATTTCATGTTTTAGATTAAATATTGATTTTAAATTAGCAAAATTGTCTATTTTATAATGGTGATTTTGTGATTTTTCATTTTTCCTTCATTTACAATTACTGATAGTTTTTATGGTAATTGAATCACATTAATATCCCATTTTATATGGTAATTTTGATTTTTTTTATTTGTACTTTTTTAATTTTAATTTTTGTTTTAGTTTTAGTTTCATACTTTAATATCTTTTTTATATAATTTCAATTTTTTTACTTTATAACGTTTTAGTTTTAGTATAAATTTTAGTTTTTCCGAGCAAAACATAGCTCATTTAGTACGTGACTATTATTCCAATTGGAAAATTACAAGTTCGAATCCCAATAGGTGTAGAAATTTTTAAAAAAATAGTTTTAATTTCATACTTCCTTATTTTGTTTTAGTGTTACTACCTTTTTCAATTTTAATTTTAGTATTTTGGACTGTAGCTAGGGTTTTCTTCCAAACTTTCTACAAGACTTTTATAGGGTTACGATGGTGACACTGTGAACAATGGAGGAGGGAGGACAGAGTTATGCGATTAACAAGTTGAATAAGAGTGACAAAGGTGAAGGGAAGGCGGCAACGTAAGAAGGACAGGACATCCAAGAGCAATGAGGGGGGGAGGGTGGGGAGAGTTGTGGGAGGCAACAAGAGGGAGGAAAGGGTGACGACAAGCAATTAAGGAAAAAGGAGGACGATAGGAGGAGGAGGCAACAATAGGAAGTAGGGGAGGGCAACACGACAGGTGCGAGGGCAGAGTGATGGTGGGCGATAGGGAAGAAGGGAGCGTAAGATGGCAACAGGGGGGATGGCTACTGAAAGTTTTGTTTTTTTTTTGAGGAAGGGGTGTGTGTGTAGGGGGAGGCAGAGAGGAGGATGAAGAGAATTTAATAATAGAATGAAAGGGTTTTTGAGTTTTAAAATAAAAAATTTAAGTGATTTTTGAACGTGATCTAATTTGATCAAAATTAAATCATGGAATGATTTTCATGAGAGACGAACAAGATCAAGGATTGCACCATCTAAAGTAAGGATGAACATCTCTCTCTCTCTCTCTCTCTATATATATATATATATATGTATGTATGTATGTATATCCTATAATAGGCAAAATGAGGTAAAGTCATTCATAAACGTTAGAACTTGATCTTAGGGACATTTTGAAAACCACCTTTTTTTGTGGTGGTTTTGTTTTTAAGGGAAATAGGAGAGAGAATATAGGATAATTAATTATATTTAAAGAATTATAGAGAGAGAATGCAAATACCGTTTTGTTTTGAGGGAAAGTTTAAACAACTTCACCGTTTTTCGAGAATATTAGAGAGAGAATGTGGGATTGTTGTTTCCTTAGTAACCAAAACATTAAAACGTCCAATATTTTTGAATTTCCTAAAATATCTTAAGCCATTCATTGAATTAGTTTCCGTTTTTGGTTCATTTTTTAAAAAAGAAAGAGCAATGATTGATTTCTTAAATTTTTAACAAACAATAGTTTTAAAGGATGCTTATTTGTTTTATGAAACAGATTTTGAAATAGTTTTATTAATTAGTAATAGTTTCGATTGATACCATACTACTAATTAGAAATAGTTTTAAATTTAACACATTTGAAATAGTTTTACTAATTAGAAGTAGTTATCATTTTTAAAAGTAGTTTTAGGGTGAGTAATATATTTTTACCATTTTCGTCTATTTTTTCCTTTTTTTCTCCTTCATTTTCTTGGTGATCATTTTTATTAGTGGAGGCAACTAAGAGAGAGAAGATAGGTTAATTAAATATTAAAGAGATGATGAACAAATGATTACAAATTCGAGGAGTTTAAAGTAATATGCCTATTTTTATGCAAAGAAATATATTTGTTGCTATTTATAGTATTTTATCATACAAGAATTTATTTTTTCTTTTTCAAAGAAAAACTCAGTTTCTTTCTTTCATTTCGAAAAAAGATATTTTCCATCACTTTGGTAATTACCACTTAAGCAACATTATAGAGTAAATTATAGTTTACTTTCTTCAACTATCAACATTTTTTTCGTTACAATTTGTTCTCCTTAATTATTGTAAATTACAACAAATCCCTTTTTTGGGTAAAAGGCATTACCTTTTACATGATTTGACCATTTCATACTCTGTAATTTCTATTTTATAGTTAAATTATAATTTACTTCCCTCAATTATCTGGTTTTTAAACTTGATATCCTAAGCTTCGTTTTGTTATAACTTACCCCTTCAACTATAGTAAATTACAATGAACCGTTTGTTCAGGTGAACACAAAATAAATTTTTACCTTGTCTGACTGTTTTACCCTCAGTTACAAATAATCTTTTTCTTAGTCCTATGAAATTCGATCCGAAAGTTATCCTTACGAAACCCATTCTTTCTCACCCATGCCCTACTAAATTACAAATCTTAGTTGTTGACATCCTTTTAAGTGGATTGAAACCTTCGATTGAGATATGCTTGATAATAATAGGAAAGAAATTTTAAATTTTTCTATGATGTTGATGGAACTCGAGATTGTCAATTTATCAAGAAAAAAGGAAAAAAAAGATTTGAAAAACAAAAAAGAAAAGTTTGATGGTGAAGTTTGATTTAAGATTTATGACATAGAAAAATAGAAGAAGATGGAGAAGAAAAAGGTTGGAAAGAAGGATAAATTTATTCAAAAGAAATATGTAAAGGTCATGTGGCCATCCAAACCTGACAAAAGGATCTTATTGTTTAATAGAGGTAGTTAAGAAAGGTAAGTTGTAATGAAAAAAAAATTAGAATATTAAGTTGAAAAACTCGAATAGGTTGGGAGGTAAATGGAAGATGTTAAAGTATATGGGAATAACTCATTTAGTGTTAAATGGATTATTGGATACCCATTTACCCAGTAGTGTCTAATATCCCTATATATGTAACTCTATTACTCAATAACAAAATCTATCTTTTCTTCTCTATCTTTTTTCATATGGTACCAAAGCTTGGGTGCCCTAGCCAGCTCTGAACTGTGCCCCCCTGCTGTCTCCGCTCGCCGTCGACACCGCCAGCTCCGGCCAAATCACCCGTTGGACAGTCCAACCACCACCGGTGGCCCCAGAATAGCCGACCAACACCTGTTTCCCGTCTAGGCGGCAATCCAGCCCTCTCCAGTGGCCATTTCTCCTCCGACAGCCCTCGTTGGAGCCTTCTAGCCCCTATCCAGCCCCCACCGGCCTCTCCTTGGCCAGTCCAAGCCATCAGTAGGATCTCCAGGCTAGGGTAGCTCCTCTTCCAACGCTGTCTAGGCCGTTTGCGGCTTGGTAAGGCCTCTCTGGCGGACGTTGTCCCATCAGTGAAGCCTCCACGTCCCTCCTTGTCAACCATAGGGGCAATCCAGCCCCTCCGATCAGGCAGTCCAACCCAGTAAGGCCATGTTTTAGGCCCCGTCTTCGTCTCCTATCTCCGGTGTGTGTGTGGATACGTCATATCCACACTTGGTGAGCAGTTTAGTTCACGTATTTGGTTATTTTTAGATCATATATTGGTATTATTTATCAATTTTCCGTTTAGTATGGCTTCTCGTGATTTACTATAAAACATATGAGTGGTACTTCTGATAAATTGTCTGGCTCAAACTACCTCGTATGGTCACAGAGTTTCCAGACCTTCGTTTTGGTCCATAGGAAACTAAAGCATCTCACCTATCCACCACCTGATGCAAAATCTGACACATATGAGGACTGATTAGTCGATGATGAAATGATTATTACATGGATGACGAATAGTATTGAGTCCTCAGTTGCACGAGGGGTTATGTTGTTACGACCAGCAGAGAAAATATGTGAGATATATGAGCAGCTGTTTACTTTACGGTAGGAAGATCGATTGGTTCAGGAGCACTTCATCGCTCTCTGTGTCCTTCTGGATGAGTTAGATGTATACCAACCATCGACTGTTGATATCACGTGCCTGCGACAGTATCGATAGGAGTTGGCAGTTGCAGTTTATCTTTCTAGTCTGAACCAGACAGTTCTTAAATTAGGGATCAGGTGTTGGGAGCTGACAGAGTTTTGGATCTTCAAACTATCTTTACCAAGATCCTTCAAGTTTCTACGATTGTACCACCTACTGTGTCAAAGCCATCAACCATGACAGCCACTAATAGACGAGGTCGTGGTGGTTCTCGAAGTAGAGGTCATGGTAGAAGGGAGAGATCGACGTCCCCGTTGTGCACAATGTGGACGGCTGGGTCACAGGATAGACAAGTGTTGGGATATTATTAGCGACCTCAGACGACGAATGTCACTACAGAGCGTCACACTGCTGTACTACTGAGGAGCAGACGTTTACAATTTCCCAAACAGACTATGAGAGGCTTCAACAACTAAAGGTCACAGATTCTACAACCACAACTACTCAAACTACCTCCTTAGGTACTAGTGCCTTCCATGCATCCAGAGAATCTTCCTAGATTATTGATTCTGGTGCCTCCTCTCACATGTCAGGTACACGCAGTTTGTTTACCCGCTTATCTTAGTTGTCAGATATTCGGAATGTGGCAATTACCGATGGCTAGACTTCTCTTGTCTCTGGTGAAGAGATGGTTCAAGCCTCTTTACGACTATCTCTTGATAAAGTCTTGTTTGTTCCAGATTTCCCTGTAAATTTGTTATCTATTAGTGTTATTACCAAACAACTACATTGTTGCGTCACCTTCTTTCCCTTTCATTGTACATTTTAGGATTTACAAACGGGGAGGAGGATTGATTTGGACCGTGAGAGGAAATGAAGTGTACTTGCTGGTTCGTGATGATATACTGCAAAGACTTACCTCTGTGGTGTCTGCCTGGGAGTCTTCTTCCTTGTGGCACTATCGATTAGGTCACCTATCGCACCAAAAGCTTCAACAAGCCTTACCTTAGTGTTCAGTATCGCCGTTTGAGTGTGAGTCTTGTCAACAGGGTAATTACCATCGTGCTTCCTTTAAGAGATTATGTCTTGTGTCTAGTACGTCAATTTTTCAGTCGGTTCGTTGTGATGTGTGAGGTCCATCCAGAATTCAGTTTGTTTCAGAGTATAGATATTATATAGTTTTTATTGATGATTTTTCTAGAGTCTCCTGAATATATTTACTCAAGGATCATAGTCAAGTCTACGATGCACTCAAATTTTTTTGATGGAAATAAAAAATCAATTTGATGCTACCTCAAAAATTTTACGTACTGACAATACACTTAAGTTTGTTCAGAATAAAATTACTTCTTATTGTGTTTCATTGGGCATTATACATACTTTATGTCCCCACACATCACAGCAAAATAGGATTACAGAACGCAAACATAGGCACATTTCAGATGTCCCCCGCACTCTCATAGTTCATATGCATGTATTAAAGTAGTTGTACGTTGATGTAGTACTGACAGCCACCTATCTCATCAATAGAATGCCTTCTACACCTCTTGGAGGAGAAGTACCACTTCGTCAGCTTAGACCTCAGTCCAGTCTATTCAGTCTGACCCCTAGAGTGTTTGGGTGTGTGGCATTTGTCCAAGACCTCTCTCCTGGTCTAGACAAGTTGTCCTCAAGGTCCATTAAATGTGTATTTGTTGGATATTCTAGGATCCAGAGAGGATATCATTGTTTCCATCCCTCCACTAGGTGGTACTTTGTGTCTGCTGATGTTACTTTTTTCGAGTCAGTGTCATATTATAAGGAGTTACCCCCATCCAGTGTGTCTGTCCCACTTCCATCATGTGTTGAGTTGCAAAATGAAAATGTTCAGGAAAAGCCTATCTTGCAGATGTAAATCCGTCCACTAGTTCCTCAGATCTTTCCATTGCCCTACAAAAAGGTACTCATTCTTGCACTGCTTATCCTATTTCCAACATTGTTTCTTATGGTTCATTTCACTCTCTTTTTCGTAGCTTTGCATTGTCTCTTATTTCTCAGTCTTTACCCAAAAATCATCGGGAAACACTTTTTATTTCACACTGGAAGGAAGTTATGGATGAGGAGATGGCAATTCTTACTAGTCGTGGCACGTAGGAAGTGGCGACCCGTGCTGCTGGGACTACAGTAGTCACCTGTAAATAGATCTACTCCATTAAGTATAAGGCAGACGACAACATTGATAGATATAAAGCCAGGTTGGTGGCTAGGGACTTCACTCAAACATATAGGATAGACCACGAGGAGGCGTTCTCACCTGTGGCTCGTCTTAATTCCATTAAAGTGCTTCTGTTTTTGGCACTAAATCACTTATGGGAAATGTACCAACTGAACATTCTCACCTCCAATGTATGTTGCTCAAGGAGAGGATCGTGTGTGCAGACTCAAGAAGGCGATCAATGACCTTAAACAAAGTTCAAGAGCGTGGTTTAAAAACTTCAGTTAGGTGGTTTTTGCTGGTGGATTTCAGAGGAGTGCAGTGGATCATTCAGTATGCTACAGGAAGATAACTATGGGATGTGTCGTTCTGGTTGTATACGTAAATGACATACTTGTGACAGACAATGATACTCAGGAGATTGCAAAAGTAAAACATTATTTACAGGCTCACTTTGTCACAAAAGACATGGGAAAGCCTCGCTACTTCCTTTGGATAGAGTTTATGTATGCACATGGTAAAATAACACTGTTACAAAGAAAATATGTTCTGAATCTTTTGCAGGAGAGATCTTCTGGGGTGCAAACCAGAGAACACACCTATTGAGTAGACACCTTCATCCTAGGACAGCAGCTCTGAGTTGTTGGAGGATCTTGATCAGTTCAGGAGGTTGATAGGGAAACTCATTTACCTGACTGTGACTAGACCCAATATTTCATATACAATAAGCCTTTTGAGTCAGTTTATGTATGAGCTTAGGAAAGTACATTGGCTAGGAGCTCTAAGGGTTCTATCTTACGTGAAGGGTGCTCCAGTAAAAGGCTTGGTATACAGGAAAAATGGACATTCCAAAATTGTAGCCTATTGAGATTTAGGATACGTAGGAGATAGAGGGGGCAGGAAATCCACATCTGGCTTCTGTACCCATGTAAGAGATAATCTGGTTACTTGACGCAGCAAGAAGCAAAATGTAGTGTGTAAAGGCCGAGTACAGATTGATGGTGCAGACAGCTTATGAGATGATGTGGCTGAAGTCACTGTTGGAGCAACTTGGGTTTGATGTCGAGGTTCCTATGTCAATGTGTTGTGACAATCAGGCTGCGATATTTATTGCAAACAATTGTACCTTTTATGAACGTACAAAGTATGTATAAGTTAACTGCCATTTTGTGAGAGATATGGTTTTGAAAGGAGTTATCTCTATGCCTTATACTCAGTCCTCTAAGCAGCTAACAGACATATTCACAAAGAGTCTCAGTATGAGATGTTTGAGTCTTTATGTAACAAACTGAGCGTAGTTGATATATATGCTCCAGCTTGAGGGGGAGCGTTTAAGTATATGGAAATAACTCATTTAGTGTTAAACAGGTTATTAGATACCCATTTACCTAGTAGTGTCTAATATCCCTATATATATTATCCTATTACTCAATAACAAAATCTATTTTTTCTTCTCTACTTTTCACAGAAAATAGGGAGAAAGACAAATTTCGCCGAAAGAAATATTATAACCATTCAAAGTTAATGAAAAGGGTTTTGTTATTTAACGAAGGTAGTTAAAAGTGACAAGTTGTAGCTAAAAAAATTAGAACACTAAACTAAAAAATACGAATAGTTGAAGAGGATAAATTATAATTTACCCTAAATTATATTTATAGAGATAGCATTAACAACTTTTTTCCTTTTCAAAAACATAATCCCTATTTCCAAGACCTTTAAAATTTATTTCCATTTTTTTTATGTTACACTGTCATTCTTTGAAACGAAATTATATTTTTTCCATGTGTTTTTAGTATTAATGGTATTTTTTCATATTTTTTGTACTAGTGTGAGGGAATATTTTTAACATATTTTTAGTATTGTGTAATGTGCAAATACTAAAACTAAATGGTAAACACTAAAACTAAATATATATATAGGATTGGTTACACATTTTTTAAGTATTGTTTAATGTGCAAACACTAAAACTATATATGGAACACTAAAACTAAATGGCAAACACTATAACCAAATAATGAACACTAAAACTAAATGATAAACACTAAAAATAAATGGCAAATACTAACCTAAAACTCATAAAGTCATCTAAACAATAAAGGAAAACCTTAACACCGTTTCATTTGATGTAATCCAAAGATTAAAAGAACCTACTATAGACATTCATTTACATTGGCATCGCAAATATGTAGATTCAAATCAATTATTGAAAGAAAAATTAAATTCATCTTTATCATTAATTACCTTCTAATCCCAACAACACATCAATTTCAACACCACCAACAACCATAACCAGTAGTCAAAGAATGCCATTGAATTATAAAAAAAATTATTCATATATAAGTTCATTATAATACAAATACACAAACACACACACACACATGGAGGAGAACTAATTGAATTTTTTTAAAAGAATATGAAGAAGAACATTGACGTTCACCACAACACAATAAGCACATTTAGAGAATCCTCTATAATAACTGTAGAACCAAAACATCGACCTCCTTGCTGTATCGTTATCATCGATCTCCTTATTGTGTTGCCGCCGTAAACCTCCATGCCACACCACTATCAATTTCCTCACTTCATCGTCACCATTGACTTCCAAGATATGACATCACCATCCTTCTTGTTGTCAAATGTTTTAAATATCGGTTTTGTATTGAACTTCAGTCTAACAAAAATAAGAAACGTGTCGAACATCGGTAAAAATACGGTAAAGTTGTAGAAGTTCATGAAATTGCTCAAAAAACTTTGAATTTTACTTTAAAACTCTAGAATAAGCTAAAGTAAACAATAATCGACATTTAAGATTACTTAGATCAACTTTCTAAACATGTATCATATTAATATATACTATATAGACTTAATACAAATATTCTGAAGCATAAATAATATGTAAAAATACTTAATAAATGTTTCAAAACAAAAGTACTTATAAAAATTACCTTATATATGCTTAATACAAAAATAATGTCTTGGTTCATTAATATCTTCTTGTTGTTCTGCAATGTTGTGGTCATGATGAATTTATTGTCGAATTTGAGACTACCTCCATAATGCATATATCTGGTATTGCATAATATGATAATAATATTGTGACAATGGCAATTGAATTAAGAACCCTATTAGTGGATACTGTGGAATAAATACTTGTTGAGCCTGTTGAGGAAAGTAATCCTGCCTTGGAGAATCTTGATGAAGTTGTTGCTCAGATTCTATTTGTGGTGGTGTATAATTGAAGATCAAACTCATATCTCACTTATTTTATTAGCTTGGGATATAAGAGGATGAAGTTCTCATCTATCCACTTTTAGAGGTATAATCTGATTGTCCATAAAAACGATCTCCAAAAGAACTATAGTCATAAAGGTCTATAGAATCATGGATATTCAGATAATCAAGTGACTCTAATAAACTTCCCTTAATATAATTGTTCCAAGAATTTGAATCTTTTATAATGATATGACAAAAGACTAGGTCTTGATGGTTGTCGGGCTTCATGACGCTCATCATGCATGGTATGTATAAATTCATCTTCTCCTGTAAATAAACTAAGTAACCTTTAACTTATCTCCTCGTAAGTCTTCAATTCCAGGTTAAGTTGCATATCCACTTTCACTACCTCTATCATCGTTTGGTAGTTGTGAGGAATCATCTGTATCACTCTCACCACCTAAACCTGGAGTTCCACTACAAGAATGCTTTAATGAACTGATGTATTCTTCAACTACAATGTTCAATTCAATAGTAATTCTTGAGTTTGGCCTACCTTGTTCTTCGTCTAGTACTAGCTGTCCATTTTCTTGCAACCACTCAAGTATAAGATCCTTATCTTCTTCCTCATTGTATATATATGTCAAATCAATTAAGTCAAATTAATCATTATTTTCTCCTTTTCTGATATGTTTTATTCTTAACCTCATGTTATAAAGCACAAATACAAAATCATTTAATCTTTATGTTCCAAATCTGTTTTTTCTTTTTATATGGATAACATTAGATGTACTCTAAATTTCTTCGTATCCTGAAACTGAGGTAGTTTGAGA
The DNA here is from genome assembly GCA_024699735.1 of Posidonia australis. NCBI lineage: Eukaryota > Viridiplantae > Streptophyta > Magnoliopsida > Alismatales > Posidoniaceae > Posidonia > Posidonia australis. The sequence goes on along the minus strand of JAMKQA010040119.1, from coordinate 7,247 downwards.
TAAAATCTTTATTACAATTTTTCTCAAATTTAGATCATTTATTCCATTCAAATTTAGTATAGTACCCTTATTATGATGTAATGTTATGAAATAAAATAAATAATATTTAAATCTTTACTTGAAGTTATCAAAACATGACCACGAATTACGTGAGACTCTGAAAATCCGAACATCTAGTTTCTAAAGTATTTAATTTCGTTCAAGGTTTGTATTTGAATGTCTACATTTGATTCCAATTTCTTTATTATCATTTTCATAGAAAATAGTAAATCAGTACAATTCCCGAGTTCATGATCGTATTTGAATGATTATATGAAAATATAATTATGACAAAATGAATCTATATATTAAACTATTTACCAATTTCATGCAAAGGGTGAAGAAACATGTTATACCATCTTTCTTTGATAATCAGCAAGTATCCTTTTGATAATCTGTATACTACATCTTCCACAATATCTTTCATCAACTTCATTGTCTCATATAAGAAACCTATTGTAGGTTTCTTATCACCATCAACCAAGCAAATAACCTTTAAAATCGACTTCATTATGCTTACTATCATTCGAGTGTCCTCCTAAAAAAATTGATTATTAATTATAAAGTTCATTCTCTGACAAATTGAAGTATCACTCTTATGATATTTATACCACACTTGTAAATTAAACATGTACTTTAGTCCGTTTCTTTTATCAATCATTGATTGAAGAGCAATATAATTTGTTATAAATCTAATAACTCCAGGCCAAATTAAGTCACCACCACAACTCAAGTGACCTCATAAAACCCAAAAGGTAGGAGTAGTTGTAAATAAAATTTATTATAATCTTACTTCTCAAACAGTCTTCTTCACCAACTTTGTTCTACCAAAGAATTTGAATATCAGATCAATATAGTGAGCAACACATGGTATCTAATAGATATGATATTTAGACATGATTTTTTCATCGATCTTTTTGAAATTACTATTATTGTCGGTGACAATCTAAAACACATTTGACAGTCCCATTTGCTTAATGACTTCCATTATTTACTTATAAAGAAATCTATGATCTCTGATAACATCAGAAGCATCAATGGACTTTAAAAAAATTGTGCAGCCATCACGGTAGATCATGAAATTGATAATCTATTTTCTGATAATACATGTCTAACCATCACACAAAATAGTAATCCCATAAGTATTGTCGTTTCAAACTGTTAATGTAGCTTTTTAATTCCTCCTTTTTGATTTAAGATACTTGTTCATTATATCATAATTAGTTAGTGTTTTAATTCCTGTACCTTCTCTGACCGCTACATCAAGTATATGTTGTAAATACGGTTCTTTTGTAGTATTCACCAGAATAACATTAAGAAACAAGTATTTAGCTACAGTTTAATCAACTTTCTCTTTAACATTTTCAAACATGCATTTGATAGTTTTTTGCTTCGACTTTTCAATTCTACATGTTATTGAATCTGGATTGTCATACTTTTGATTGTATATTCTAAACATTCTTGCAATATTTTTATCATTATCTTTCTATGCACTGTCACAAACACTTCTAGAACCATGAAATCTCTGAATTTGCTTTCTATGTCATTCTTCATTTCTTGACTCCATTGTAGCTCTCTTATGCATGCTTTTCTCATCTTAAGTATGACAATTTGAAGAATACACTGTATCATCATCTGAATCTAGTATAGTAGTTCACTCACGTTCTCCTCTATCAAACAAAACTTTCTTAAATTTTTCATCTCTTTTCGTCCTATAACTTTTCTTGGATTTTGTGTCTTTTAGTAGTTCTCTCATCTGATCACAGACGACAGTTGGACATGACTTACACCTACTGATATTACTATAACTACCAACAAAGTGTTGCTTCAATTTTGTAATATCCTCACTAATCATTTTCTTTCCACAGTACTTAAATTTTGTTTTTTGTCTATCGTTATTGACAGCATATCCATGCAATAATCCTAGATCATCAGATATAACAACTCTCTCCTTATTGTCACTTCAATTACTTTGAGATCAAGAACTTAACAATGTGAAGATTGAAAATAAAAAATTAAATGAGTTTAATTATATAGAAAAATACTCTTGCGTTTAAGATACGTTTCTTTAGTTTTTTAATTTTCTATGATTTTTATAATTTTTTTAGATAGTTTATTTAATAATTTGTACATTTAATATTATTTCTGATTTTCTGCAAAATTTCAAAAATATCTTCATTTTTTCAAATTCTTATTATTTTCCTTATTTCTTAACTTATTTTTGAAATATTTGAATGTTTTTTAAACTTTTCAATATTTTCCTGATTTTTAATTGTTTACAAAATATTCTGAATTTCTGATTTTTTTTTTTTTAAGTTATAAATATTTTACTGATTTTTTATCTACTGTTTTTTAATGATTTTATAGAATTTTTAGGTTAGATTTTGCCATTATTAGGTTAGAACTATCATCTTTAAGTTAGATCTATCAAGTTATTAACATTAAAATACAAAAAACAACATGAAAAATAAAAATAAACCTAAGATCTGTGTTTTTATGTAAATCTATTTATATCAAAACAAAAGGAGGGTATATGACTCACGGAAGGCACACCACACAACATAAGCAGGACTCCTACTGCAGGAGGCACGAACGACAAATGACACAGGAGAGAAAGGGCAGAAAGTGCAGAGGCACGGAGGACACAAACGACGGAGGAGGACGAAGGAATGGAGGCAAAGGCAGCTGCACTGGCATAGTGACCCCGGAGCGAAAAGGCGAAGGTTACGAGAGATGAGGAGAGTGGAAGAAAAAAGTTGAAGAAGACTGACTTGAGTTGTTTCGTTCGTATCAGTAGCAATAGGAAGAGTGTCAGTCGATACGTGTTTTTACAGTGTAAAAAATTCCACCTTTCGCTCGACACACACAATACACCGTTGACACATCCAATGGCAAACAGTAAACGAAAATATATCTCCAAATGTTGTTTCCCTTATTTGTAAACTCGACACGTGTCGACGAAATTTCGCCGACACATATTGATTTTAAGAACCATGCTTGTTGCATCATCGCCGTCAACTTTCTTGATATGTTACGAATGACCTCCTTGCTACGTCATTGTTGTCATCAACCTCCTTGCTACGTCGTCGAAGACTTCATCATTGCATCGCTTGTCCTCCTTGCTACACCATCAACAACCCCCACGATCAAACAAGAGAGAGAAAGGAGAAGGGAGAGAGTATATGTGAGAATGAGAGAGGGGATTGAGTGAGAGATAAAGGAAGGGAGAGAGAGAGATGCAAATGAAAGAGAGAGGGGGGGAGAGAGAGAGTCATGGCGAGAGAAAAAGAGAGACATAGTAGTGTGTTGGTAGTTTTAGTAATTCAATGTTTCTTATTTGGTTTTAGATTATTAAAATTTGAAAATAAAATCGGGTGGTTTTCATAATAGGTGGTTTCAAGTTCTATAGGATTTTAAAGATTTGTCATACAAGTGTGGTTGCACCAGATATGCTATTGATACTTGAATAAAGGATCCATGATGTTTATCAAAAATCCCTCTCACCTATTAGAAAATTAGCATCAGATAATACATTCGAACAAAAATCCCTCCGAGCGGCTATAGTTTAAACTGTCCAATCAACCCTTCTACAAAACCTTTACAACCACTTGCATGGAAATCAGCACTAAGTGTGGCATCTTTACCTGAAAGGACGTTGCTCAGCAGAGTTAAGCTCGGCGTATTTTCCCCTTGACAAGATCTCTTTATTGAAGCCAATCTTTTCATATAAATTTTTTAAATTAAATTTTCCTACAAAATAAGTAAAATAGCAGTTACTACACAAGCAATGACAAAACATGTAAGAAGGCAAGTGGTGCCATGTAGACAACGACAACAGTGACCATGTCTCTAGCCCACTATGTGGGCACAACATGTGCCATCATGAAGACAGACTAGAAATTTAAAGAAGCCAATGAACAATTACCATGACACTAGAGAAAGGCTAAGAATCAAATCCAAGATTTGATGAAAAAATCAGAAAAATAAGGCAGCGCTGTCCTGGATAGTTAAAGATGACAAATTAAACATTTTAATTTGATATGAAGTGTTTAACATATTGCAATTTGTGAACGTTAAAGTATTATTTTTTCCAAATATTTCATATTTCACACTACCAAACATTGATATGAAATTAGAAGTTGTCATGTTTCAATTGACCAGAAGCCACATGAGATTTTATTTATTTTTTCAATTAGTCTAAGAAAGTATAAAAATAAAAAATGGATATCTTATTATCCCAAATTAAATTAGAATGTCAGTAACATATATCCTTTTAAATAGTAGGATTACGAACTCTGAAATTTAAAGTACAATGTAAATCAAGTTCTTAGTTCCACCTGTAACAACTCCAATAGAGCCTGTTAGAGTAAGCTTTTCGGCTACAATTACTCCAGCTGCCATGGCCATATAATAACCTCCACTTGCTGCGACATCAGACATCGATGCTATCACAGGTTTAGAGGTGGCAAGAAGTCTGATCTCCCTCCACATTCTGAGTATGAGAATGGGCCAACAGTAAATTCTTAGCTGAGCCGAAAGGTAAACAAAGTCTACTGGAAGAAAATTTTGCTAGACATACAAACACATGCATGCATGTCATGCCTATGTGAATCTACAGACATGAAATAATAGTATATTAATATAGCAAAGAATAGGATTTTATTAAAAAGCTCAAGTGTGAACGCAAGACCTATAGAAGGGCCTAATCAATAATATGAGACGTACAAGTGAAAACCATAAGGAAAACCTAAATGGATTCCAAAAGTGGGGAACCAGAAGACAGACATAAAAAGGAAACTAACTTTAGAGTATCCAGTCCACCAAGTATAAATCTCATAATCCAACTAGCACATCCAAAAGGTCGATGATGGAGCCTCCATTTCATCTCTTCAAACCATGTTTCCTAGGTAGCACAAGATTGCTGTCCAGCGAAGTTTATGCATAAGGAACTGGTTGATGAAGGTAGCAATGGCAACATTACTCTTCTCATGTCCAGTAGAAATCTCAACGAATGTGAAGTTGCTGAGGTTAGTGATTGGCAATAGTCATTGCCATTACATGGGTCAACTACCAAATGCAAGATGGAGTGGTTTGGCTCAGTGGCAAGAGCAACAACTTCACAGTGAAAAAGGATACTACATGTTTTACACTATGGAATGTATACAATCTGATACTAAAAACTGGGTATTTGCTGATTTTGTATGAAAAATTAAACTCAGTACTCAAGGCTAAAGCAAGTCTATGACTTGAGAAAGGATCATCACAAACATGTGCAGGAAGAAGTGAATTCTCACTGGCTGTACGCTAACACCTAGAACAGGGTCATGATTATTGATATCATGCTGGATAATGATCATTAACTGAACATAGTTGCAAAACAATACTCACAGATCAGAAGCGAGAGCATCGCCCCCAGGACTGTCAATCCTCAAGATGGCAGCCTTATATTTTTTCGAATCTGGAAGGAAAACAAATACACTGCAGTGATGAATATGTTTATTAACAAATTCAGACTTTGTTCGAGCACATACACAATTGATGAAATCAAAAGAATGACGCGTATTCAAAGTGCGTTCTAGTTAGAGTAGAAAATAATGATTATATTCATAATGAAGACTATTACATGTATATATAGTCTCCTCTAATGACATTAGACTTAATGGATATCCATTTAACCTACTACCATAATAATATATTTAATGCTCCTCCTCAAGTTGGAGCATGTATATCTATTATGTCCAACTTATTACATAAAATTTCAAATACTCCAACTTCTAATCCTTAGTAAAGATATCAGCAAATTCTTCAATAAAAGGGACAAAAGGAGTGGATATGATTCCTTTAACAACCAGTCTATAATCAAGTGACAATCAGTTTCAATATGGTCTGTATACTCATAGAAAGTAAGATTATTTGTAATAAAGATGACTGCTTGGTTGTCACAGTACATAAGCATAGAAATTTAAACAGGAAATCCAAACTCACTCAATAACAAACATAGTCATACCATTTCACAAGTTGTTTAAACCATAGATCTGTACTCTACCTTAACACTCGAATGGGAAACTATATTTTACTTCTTGCTGCGTCAAGTTATCAAATTACCTCCAACATAAGTGTAGTAGCCAGATGTAGATTTTTTGTTAGTCTTGTCTCCTACATAGCTAGAGTTAGGGAAGACTTTAATATTCAAATGTCTATGTTTTTCAAAAAGTAAACCGTTTCTTGGATCCTTTAATGTAAGCAAACACACAAAAGACTCCTATCTAGTGGACCAATCTAAGCTTATGCATAAACTGACTTAATAGGCTAACAACATAAGCTATGTTTAGTCTAGTCATAGTCAAGTATATAAGCTTACCAATCAATCTCCTGTATTTACTTGAATCCTCAGAAGAATTGTTGCAAAAATCTAGATTTGGAATAATTGGTGTGGATTCTAGCTTACACCCCATCAAACCTGTTTCATGTAGTAGATTTAGTGCATATTTCCTCCGAGATAGTACCAATTTGTTTTTTCTGATAGGCAAACTCAATATCCAAGAAATATCTTAGTCGTCCCATGTCCTTTGTAATGAAGTGACTTCTCAGATGTTTCTTAATCTCTACAATGTTAGCTGTGTCACTACCTGTAATGAATATATAATCAACATAAATAGCAAGTCTCACATAGTCCTCCTTAGTCTTCCTGATGAAGACAAAGTGATCAACAGCATAACCATGAAAACCTGCATCCATAACAATCTAACTGAACTTCTTAAACTAGACACTAAAGATTTGTTTGAGACCATATATAGTTTTCTGCAGATAGCAAACTGTATTCTACCTCTGAGTAACATATTAAGGAGGTTGCTTCATCAAAACCAACAGAGACAGATCTCCAAATAAAAAGACATTTTTTACATCCAACTGATGCATCTCCCAATCTAGATTGAGAGAAACTAACAAAAAGTGTAACGCCCCGATCTCGGACACGTTACCAAAACACAGTATCACAAGCATAATTACACAAAATTACAAAACAATAGGACTGTAACTAAGGTTCACCGATCAAGAATCAGAATCAGAAACTGTAAAGCCAACATCGACTTCAGAGGCAATCTCTTCCTGTGCTGTAGAGGCAGAAGGCATTTTTGACTTCTTTTTAGGACAATTATTCTTCCAATGCCCCGGTTCCTTACAGTAATTACAGATATCTCTAGGATTTA
>JAMKQA010040118.1:0-17681 GCA_024699735.1 Posidonia australis | reverse complement strand
AATTAAGCTTAAATTAGGGTTTTTGTCTTATTTAATGGATTTTAATTTCTTTTCACTTGATTAGGGTTTAAAAATTTGATTAATTAGGGTTTTATTGAATTTTAAGTTGATTTAAGTGGGTTTTAAGTGGATTAGGGTTTTTGCCAGATTTTAAATGGATTTGATCAGATTTTAATTTAATTAGGGTTTTATGGGATTTTAAGTGGATTTTAGCTGGATTAAGTGTTTTATCTATTTTTTAGTGGATTTTAATGGGGTAGTGTTTTATTAGGTCAGGTGGGCCAGTGTGGATCTGATTGGGACCTATGTGGACTAGGATTTTGGTGGTCACAACCAGAGCATCAATCGAAGGAGCCGGCTGCCAAATGAGCTCAAAATTGGGGTGTCTACACCATGAGTGCGCCCTATATGGTCAACCCCATATGGGACATGCATGGTGAGAGAGTGCACTTTAGGACATTCATCTGCATTGTGTGCCTCGGCATGCCACTTTAATAACTCGCATTTGCCTTTGCGTCATTGTCCATGTTCTGATACCTATTTCTCTTGCCTGTTTTCTCAGGTAGCTTGTAGTAAGGTCCTCAGCTAGGAGCTTGAGTGTCTCCATCGCAGGCAGTCTCCCGTGGTTATTTTCTCTTACCATGTCCGAGCTATTGGTCACTTTTGACAGTAGCTTGTCTTAAAGCTCGTGCGTTTGTCTTTTTCCATAGCTCCTTTTATTTCGCTTGCGGTTAGCCATGGCCCCGTAGACCCGCAAGTCTCCAATTATTGTTTTGAAGGGGGACCCACATTCAGATCCTCCTTCTGTCAATTTGACTGCTTCATCTTCCTTCTGTGCTTCCCGATTTGGGATCATGGAGGATCTTTATTTCCTCTTTTGGGACAGCGGCAGGCACAAGCCAGTCTAGGGCCCATCATTGATTTGACTGCGGTGACTACCACGAGGGTCCTAGATGTTCTACCAGCTACACCCTATCTCTCGGGCCCTCCTGTTTCAAGAGTTCAACCAGCTACGGTTTCATCTATTTTAGGGGCCATTCTTGTTCCGCTCTTGCCTTCAGACCTATCTTTTGATGGGTCTTCGGCCACACAGGCTTAATACTTGAGAGCTTTGGCCTGAGGGTTCAAGCATATGGCCCATTCTCTTGATCATGTTGAGAGTCCTCCTCTTTCGACCTTTGAGGTTCCACTGTAGACCACTATAGCATTGCAAGCTCACCCCACTACATTATCGCCCATACCATCACCCCAACATCACACCGCTTCGACGATAGGGGCGTTATCTCTGCCTCCTGCACCGAACTGCATTGGTCACAACATGCATCACAGTCACTTAGGAATCAACCCATTAGTTGTGTGAGAGTACAGCATTTCTCGAGTCCATCGCCCAGAGCTGTACCAGTGCCGTAGCTGTTGCTCTCGTGCTCAACACCACACATGGCACATCATACTCAGAACCCACCTCAACATCAAGATCAAGTTCCAACACGTAGGTCGTCACTGCACACTAGGCGCACACCTCCCATTGTCAAGCTAGTGCATCACATTACATCAGCTCAACAAGGACAACAACCTAAGGAGAAACGAGGCCATCGCATTGAAAGTGACTACACTCCACCAGGCGAGTCATTGAGCGCTATTTTTTCATCGTGTTGTGTCACTTCTGAGACTCCCAGATCCGCGTCCCCCACCAACTCCACTCCCTCGGTGGTACGATGCAAACACATACTATAATTATCATCGAGCCTTGGGGCATTCGACTGATAATTGCCACACTCTACGGGATGTCATTCAAACTTTGATTGACAATGGGACTATTGTTGTTGACACACGAGATGCAGCACCCACATCCATGTCTTTATCCTCACCAACATCTAGTTCAGAATGCATTACCCATCCACACACCACCGTTGAACCGACATGTTGTGTCGTGTCAGTTCAGCAGGGGCAGCAACAACGGCAAAGGCGGCCTCGCCATAAGGAAAGAGACTTCACCCCACTCAGGGATTTGTTGAGCGATAACTTTCCTAAAGTTGCGCCATTCCTGTAGCTACCGGAGGTTCATCCGCCACGGGACCCGCTTTCTAAGTGGTATAAGACAAACTTGTTCTACCAATTCCATCGCACTCGTGGACATTCGACAAACAAGTTTTTTACTCTCCAGAATGCTGTCCAAGATTTGATTGACAATGGAAACATTGTCGTCAATACACAGGAGGTAGCACACATATACACTTGCACACGCACCCGCACACACACGTGCACACCCTAAAAAGCCGACCTTACCGTGTCTGAGCTTGCAAGCTCTGAGGATACTGGAACCTCAAGGGTTTTCCTCTTTCTCCCAGTTTGTTCCCGGGGAATCCATCGGGCCTCTTTTTTCCTAGCTTTTCCTCTCTCTACTTCTGTCTAAAAGCACTCATGTATGTCGCTCTTGTTCCTGTTCCTCATTTGCCTAGTTTGTCCTCTTTTCTTTTCTCAGTTCTGTTCGGTGCCACTCTTGTTCTTGTTCTTTTACGAGGGCCTAACCCAAAGTTTGCCAGTTTGCCATGCGCCGATCTAACCCAACACGTGCAAATACCCTTAATCAAGTAGAAGACAGTCGTCACAGCAGATATCAACTCCAACAGAGATACAGTTTTAATGTCACCAGCAAATTCAGCATTCACAGTGATAGTCTCAGTTCCAATAATGCTTTTGATAGCCTCGGATACATCTTCCTTGATTCCAATTTCCAGTGGCACTGCAAGGAGTAACTATGAACCCCCAATGACATCAACAAATAGCAACAACAAGGACTGGAGCTGTATCCTTTCCCTTTATTCTCTTTTTTTTTTCTTTTTGCTTCACCATATACCAAAACACAAACAAAAAAATAGAAAAAGCACAAAAGTTGAAAAAAAGAAAAGAAAAAACACAAAACAAGAAAAAACATCAAGAACAACTAAAAAGGGTAGTTTGCTTGTCAATAACATTCTGCCCGATGATGAAAAATTGGAAAAGCTCGCCAATGTCAGAATGGATTATCCCTCCTCAGTTGTCACTACTTAGACGACCAAGTTAACAAGGGAGTCACCGAACATCAAAGTCAGACGAAATGTCCAAGCTCCGCAAGGATCCAGCACCTCCAAGAGGGAGATAAAATGTTAGGGGTGACTGAGAGTGTGAGCTAGAAAAGAAAACATACATTCGCAAGGGCATAAAAGAATAGAGAAGACAGAAGGCGAAGACAGAAGTTTGCCCAAGAGTGAGAGGCATGCGTTGTAGCTCTACCCTTACCGTACCTTAGAGAAGAGTTGGAGTATGCGCTTAGTAAAATCACACCTTTGAGGGACTGACCCACCCTCTTTCAATAAAGGCCTCCTAATTAGATCGGGCGTTTATTACCTCCAAGACAAGGTTAGAGTGAAACCGCATGTCTACGAGGGAGTAAATGAAAAGACAATGATATTGAAAAGAAAAAAGCAGGTGTAGGACCTTAAGGAGTTTGGCATGGAGCCAGGTCCATTACGCTACCTTATTGTGAGTTCGAGTGCCACCACTACCCAGTGAAAGCCACCTGATGACTTGCGAGTCTTTGTAGTGGCAACTGAGTCGAAGGTGTCATCCTCCTCTAACAGGCATACAACTTTCCAGCCTAATTGAGGGCAAACAAATAGCTGAACTAAACAAACAAATGATCCATGTAATGAACTCATTAAATAAGCAAAGTAGTGAATGCAGAAAACAAGCTACTGAAATCACAAGGCATGCATTTCTTAACCAAACAAAAAAATTCACTCTTAAATAACTAAATTGCTCACAATAATAAAGACTAACACGATAATAATAATCATCATAGCCTTGCTTGGATCAATCTTTTTGTTTGCATATAGACTTGTTCAACAGGATTTTTGCCAAGTGCTTTTAGCCAAGGACATTTCAGCTCCACAGTGGTCAAAGTGCATATACAGTGAGGACACCAGTTAGTGTACAAACTACATAGACCTGCAGAATCAGCAGTGTGACAGCAATTCCTCCGCAACAGTTCAGGTGTGGTAAACATTATTTGGGGAATGCTTGAAGTTAACACAGCCATGCACATGTTTGCAGCCAAAGCACGATGACACAATGAGTAACAGAGTAAAGAATAGCCAGCCTAAGATAGACTATGATGTATCACATTACTTCCTGCCCTTGGAGTATAGCTCAAAACAGTGGATGAATATACATGCCTCTAATTAATGAACAAATGTTTCTCTAGCCTCAACCAAAATCAACCGCGGCCATTTCAGTGATTCAAAGTACGCCTACAGTCACAGCCTAATCCTCAAATCTTTACATCCTCGAGTGGTGCCCAACACTTTTCAGGGTAGCCTGGCTCAATGCCATAGGCATCCTTCTTGCCATAGTATCACCTGATCTGACTTCTGAGCATCATTCACCTTTTATGCTAGGGGCATGTCAGCCGCATTCCAGCTAGGCTCACACAATCTGTTGCTTGGTTCATCAAGGGCAAGTCAGTTGTCTTCTGATCAAGGCCTGCACATCAAATGATTAACGAAGACAACGGCATGACTGTGGACTCTATGCAACAATCAAGAATTTGGCAAATACAATCAAGAGAATAACCAACAGTAGTGCGACCAAATACATAGCTATCAAAACACCACGATTAAGCAGAACACACCCCAAACATACCAGTTAGAGGCAAGTTACAATCCTAATCAAAGGCCTTCATCGAGTTGCCCCGAGTCCTTCTGCCTTCCAAATACAATACAAGATGGCATGTGGGTATACATATTTCCAGTCACTTGATGAATATATCACTTGCTTCGACTAGTGATGGTCTCAAGTACCCTAGTGGTTCAAGGAACATCTATAGTTACAATCTGGCTTCCAAGACCCCATACCCTCAAGTGATGTCCAGCAAATCCAATACCAAGGGCATGTCAGCTGCTCTTTGGTCAAAAGTCACATACAAAGCACTAATTGAACCAGAATCTTCGACCAGGGGCATGTCAGCTGTTCTTTGGTCAAAGGTCACATATCAGGCACCTAACAGAATGTCAACTTACTACGTAACTGAGCCAGAACCTTCGACCAGGGACATGTAAGCTTCTTTGTGGAAGGACGGACTATGTTGAGAACGCTTGGTACAAATTATCTTCCAAATGATGGTCAGTGCACCTTCTTATAAAGAAGTGACATTCACCACATAATGGCTCCTACAAAATAACAACTGTAGCAGGGCACTACGCTGTTTCAACTGTCATCCCCCACAACGGCAACAATCCAGGGGTGCACTAATACTTGAATAAGATCCCCTTAGCGAATCCTTTTGGCTAAACAGAAGGTCAGGCCCTCTTGCATTTGAATTCTGGTCCTGACGGACAGATTCAAGGCACTTCTCACCTTCGAATTCCTATCTGGACAGACGGATTCAAGGCTTCCCTTTTTCATCTTTCTAGACTACCGGTCGGAGTCTAGATGTTCCCATCCCTGGTTCGATCTGTTCGGACGAACATCTGTGCCATTTCTCGCCTTCGAATTCCTATCCAGATGGATAGATTCAAGGCCTCCCTTTTTCATCTTTCTAGACTACCGGTCAGAGTTTAGATGTTCCCATCCCTAGTTCGATCCATTCGGACAAACCTCGACGCCACTTCTCGCCTTCGAATTCCTTTCCGAATGGATGGATTCAAGGCTTCCCTTTTTCATCTTTCTAGACTACCAGTCGGAGTCCAGATGTTCCCATCCCTGGTTCGATCTGTTTAGACGAACCTCAATGCCACTTCTTGCCTTCGAATTCCTATCTGAACGGATCCTGGTGCCACCCCTTTCGCTTTTGAATTCCTATCCGGATGGACGGATTCAAGGCCTCCCTTTTCCATCTTTTCTCGACTACCAGTCGGAGAAGGTTCGGTCCGTTTGGAAGAATCCTGGTGCCACCCCTCTCGCCATTGAATTCCTATCCAGACAGACGGATTCAAGGCCTCCCGTTTTCATCTTTTCTAGACTACCGGTCAGAGTCTAAATGTTCCCATCCAAGGTTCGGTCCGTTTAGACGAATCCTGGTGCCACCCCTCTCGCCTTTGAATTCCTATCTGGACGGACGGATTCAAGGCCTCCCTTTTCCATCTTTTCTAGACTACCGGTAGGAGTTTAAATGTTCCCATCCAAGGTTCGGTCCGTTCGGACGAATCCTGGTGCCACCCCTCTCGTCTGAAATTCCTATCTGGACGGACGGATTCAAGGCCTCCCTTTTCCTTCTTTTCCAGACTACCAATCGGAGTATAGATGTTCCCATCCATGGTTCGGTCTGTTTGAACGAATCCTAGTGCCACCCCTCTCGCCTTCGAGTTCCTATCCAGATGGACGGATTCAAGCCCTCCCTTTTCCATCTTTTCTAGACTACCGGTCGGAGTCTAGATGTTCCCATCCAAGGTTCGGTCCGTTCGGCCGAATCCTGGTGCCCCCCCTTTGTTTTGAGTTCCACTCTGAATGGATGGAATCAAAGCAAATTGTCTTCCTCCTTCCTTTGGGCTGGTATCTCGAACTACCCGGGCAACACTTGTGATGCCCGATGGATTTCCCCATTCTCCATGTTCCTTCCCTCCTTTTGGGCTGGTAGCCCGAACTACTCGGGTGACTTCCGTGACAAGTCACTTTTCATTCAGCAAGCACCGTGAGTCTTGTCTGACATTTTTTCTCGACAATTGTGATAACCAGTCATGTGTTTTAAGAGCTGATTGGATGTCAACTTGTCAGCATTTGTCATTAATATTGTCTTCTGTGATTTTGGCTTCGACTATGGCATTCAGGGAGACAGGACAAGACTTCTAGTGCATTCACCGGCTGGTAGCTGGTTGCCACTAACAAACTCCTTCTTGTGATGATCTTTGTCAACTCCGATCAATGATCTCCTCCTCCTGATCTCTTTTCCTTGTAAGAAGGGGTGGGGTGTCTCTGTCAACCCTAAGCATCGGTCTCTGTTCCATTCGTCCTCCGACCTCGCTCAGGAAGGGACATCAGTAGACACCCTAATACGCTTGCAAATGGACCAAACCTTAACAGGACTCTAAAAAACCCTAGGAAAACCCTAAAAAACCAAACAAAACCCTAAAAAACTAAACAAAACCCTAAAAATCAAACGAAACCCTAAAAAACCTAACAAATCCTTAAAAAATTCCAAGAAACCAAACAAAACCCTAAAAACCAAACAAAACCCTAAAAATCAAACGAAACCCAAAAAAATCTAACAAAACCTTAAAAAAATCATAGAAACCAAAAAAAACCCTAAAAACCAAACAAAGCCCTAAAAATCAAACAAACCCTAAAAAGCTTAAAACCTTTAGAAAAACCCAGGAAAAACCCTAAAATATCCTAAAAGCCCAAACAAAATCATAAAACCCTAAATAAACCATAAAAGCCTTAAAAACCCGAAAAAATCCTAAAACCCCTAAAACCTAGGTTAAACCCTAATCCAAACCTTAAACCCTAGCTTAAGACCTAAACCAAATTCAAAACCCCAATCCAAACCCTAAACCCTAGCTTAAGACCTAAACCAAATTCAAAACCATAATCCAAACCCTAAAACCTAGGTCAAATCATAAGTCAAACCCAAAACCTTAATGTCAAACTCCAACCACCTTAACCACTTCCCACTTCACTCCAACAACCGTAACCACTTCATTCCAACAACCTTAACCACTTCCCACTTCACTTCAACCACCTTAACCACTTCCCACTTCACTCCAACAATCTTAACTGCTTCCCACATCACTTCAACAACCTTAACCACCTCCCATTCTAACCATAACAACCAACCAAGCCATTTGGAAGCCTATAAATAGCTCCCATTTGCAAGTGAAAAGAAAGATTTTTGGAAAATTTGAGAGGAGAGCCACCCAAAGCTTTTTCTTCCAATCAGAGCAACCAGTGTGATCCTGGAGCAAGGAAGAAGCTTGTGGAGGATAGAATTCAGAGTTTCTAGTCATCTCCAGCGAGCTCTGACTATCAACACCACTACCAGACCAGGTATGCCCTTCACTGACTTTAATTTACATCAAATATGCTCTCCTAGGTCTCCCTCTACCTCCCCTGATCGATTCCAACGGAGCCAGAGGTCTCCACTGGTCCGAATCGAGTTTCCAGGCCTCACCAGTGATGTTTTCTGGCGGCCTAGGTGGGGGCACAAATCCACTAGTTGATTCGTGTCCCAAAGCATTAGATCTTCCTCCCTTGGTCTCCTTAAAGCTCTTCCGACCCTCTACACACCGTTTCATTGCCTCCCTGAGTCTCTAGTAGAAGATTGCTGGAGTTGTGTGTCACTGCCATCGTCAGAGAAGACAACTGGTAGCGATGACTGATTGCGTGCCTCTAGCCCCGTCGTGCCTCTCCAAGCATCCACAGGCTTGAGTTTCAGGGCCTAAAGCATTTCCCTAGATAGCCACCACAGTCTTGCTCGCTGGAGTTGGATCGCGTCGACGGCGAGCGAGGTCCAAGGATGAGAGGAATGTCCCTTTCCTGCATCTAGAAGAGGGGAAATGCTCCACTCGTCGCCTCCATGCTTCCAGCAGCCCTCCAACACCTCCATCTTCTCCGGCGTCGTCACTGGAGTAGTCACGACGACGAGGGAGACAGGCAACCCATTCCAGCCGTCGAGGCCGTGATCCAGACCACTAGATCCTCTTCTTCTCCTCCCCTCTTGCTCATCATGTCTTCTAATCTTCGATCAGGCTTTGGGATGCTCTAGAGGAGCATCCCCAGCGGTCGTCGACGGCGGAGTTCTGTCGCCGACGGCCGTCGATTCCTTTTCTTTTTAAAAATAAAAAAATAAGTTTTCTTTTAAATAACTTCTAAAACTTTGTTTTCTTAGAGATAGGTCCTTCTTTTCTTACAAGTATGTCCTTTTTCTTACAATTAGGCCATTGCATTTTTTTAAATTGTTTGAATAAAGTTTGATTTGAAAATATTGCAATGTGCCCCCTGAATAATGTTGTTAATGCCTTTCATGCTTTAAAGTTTGATATAAGACCCTCTGACTTACTTTTCACACATTAAAGTCCAGCATTTTTGCATAAAAAACCCTGAGCTTTATGGAAATAGTTCTGAATGCATATTTCTCTGTCAAAATTGCAAATTAAACCCTGGGAATTTAAATATTTGCTCAAATGTGACCTAAATTGCATTTTAGCCCCTAAATTTCACAGATTTCTCTCTGAATGCATGTTTTCTAGGGTAAATTTACATGTCAGCCCCTGAAACTTTTTGTTTTCAAACATGGACTCTTTTTCTAGCATATTTTATCCTAAATTTCCACAAAATTGCATTAAATACATGTTTTAATGGTAAAATTGCATTTTGACCCATAGGAATTTTCAATTTGACTAAGAATGCACAGTTTTGCAGATTTGACCCCAGATTTCTTTAAAATTACATAAAATGTGTTTTCCTATGCATTTTTGCTGATTTAACTTCAGAATTTCAGTTTTCACTCAAAATTTGGGATTTTTGCACAAAAACCCTTGGAATTCACATTTTTACACTCACACATACATTTTGCACATTTTGTTGCATTTTTAATGCATATTTTCTTGTGCCTTCCTCCTTCTCATGCCAGGCTAGCCCCTAGGCTGGACAGGGCCGAGCTAGGTCGAGCTTCTTTTAACAGACCATGGGCCTGACACGGCCCACGACCCGTCGATAGGCCAGGCTGGGCCGGGCCGGTCCATTGGATCAAATTTTAAATTTTAAAATTAAAATTTGTTATTAATAAATTTTGTTATTAATAAAAAAAAATTTAATACATTAAAAAAATAAAAAATGCATAAAAAATAAAAGAATACAAAAGATGTTGTACATCATTGCACAATAACATTCTTGAGGAACTTTACAAATACTTTTTTTTTATTTCGGGCCCACAGGCCCAACCCTTGTATTTTTATTTCTGGGCTGGCCAGACCCGATTCTGCCCAGCCTAATCCTCATTTGCGGGCCAAAATGGACCTATTCTATGGGCCTACGGGAGCCTAGCACGTGGGCTCGGCACGGCCCATAGTGGGCCTGGCCTGGCCCAACCTAGTGCTGGGCTAGATGGGCCGAGGTAGTGGTGGGCCTAGGCTGGGCCGGCTCGGCCCGATTTCCATGTCTAGTCACCCTCGTCCTCCTTCGAGGCCCTCCCTTTTCCTCTACAACCTTCTCTCTTCTACAACCATCTCTTTTCTGTATTTTTTTCTTTTTGGTCTTCTTTTCCTATTTTTTTGTGTATGTATTTTTTTTTACAAAGAATATTGATATTTTTTATTGTCTTCTTTTCCTACAAAAAGATTTTATTCTACCAAGAATATTTTGTTAATGCTAATTTAGAAAGGATTATCTATGTTAATGCTAATTTAGAAAACATTATCTATGTAAAAACTTTTTTTTGTATGTGTATATTGTAGTGTGTATGGAAAAAACTTATTTTAATTTTTTTTCCAAATTGACAGGATATTTTTGTTAATATGTAATTATTAATCTTCCAAATTTTATATTTCCATTTCAATTCTGTTCTTATGTATCAAATATTAGAAAGGAATTGTTTGTCAATTCCATTCTACTATTCCATTACATACCAAACACAGGAATGGAATAAATCTATTCTATTCCATTCCAAATTCCATTCTAGAGTTCATTCCATTCCTATTTATTTTCATTCCAATGTACCAAATGCAACATAAGTCACTCCAAAGGGGATTCTTGTGCTTACGACCACACCAATGGTCGAACGAGTCCGAAAGCCTTAGTGCAACCCAATGAGGACCGGGAGGGACATCCATGTATCCTAGATCTTGCTTTCATCTTTGGTTTTGTCCATTGATGTCCTTGCAAGCTTCTTCCACCCTCTATCGATGTCGAGACCAGTTCCCAGAGCTAATGGCCTATTTCCATGGCCATGAGAGTCAACTGAACCCATCAACGAGCTTAGGAGTTGGGGAAAAGCATGCGGTCATCCTAGATTTGATTTTACTCATTAGGAATGTTAGTTGATGTCCTTGCATGCTTCCTCGATCTTTAATCGTGCATTTCGAATCGCTTTGATCCGCTATTGCTACGATGAAGCTCACTATTTGGAACAAAGTACCCGGGGCGCGAGTTCCTGGTGCAATGTTTCAATGTAATGTGTAGGTGCACTTACCCAGTGCACATACCTGGTGCACTTTGCCTTAGTCCAGGGCATAGATGGTAGAGCCAAGCTTTGTTTTGCATGGTCCTCTAGCTTGTTTTTGATTTCCATGATCCAAATCTATTTTCCTACATATTTTACTTGTACTTTTTGCATGGCATTCAGCATCACATGATTACACACATGTTGACTTTTGGTTTTCATCGTTTAGAGCAATGATGTTTACTATATGGAGTTTTAAGAAATGGGCACGATGATCTTGCGAACTTCCCTTGTGGATTGTATCGATGCAATTCTTATACGTGACTACCCTAGTTCAGAATGCATATAGAATGGCTAAATATTAGATTACATGGTTTTCCACCCTACATGTTTTTATTCACACTTTGGCATAGCATCAAGCATCCATCTTTAGGCATATATTTAGGAGCAAGTATACATTTGCATTGGCCACACATGCAAGCAATTTAGCCATGAAAGATTGACTCGTCGAGCTTATGAGAGTGTCTAACACCTTCTACATGCGTAACAGGAGTCCTTACCCTTTCTTTGTTATGCAATGACCTATGGGTCGCATCCATTGGCATAGAGCATCATTTTGCATATTGCTTTACTTATTGCATGCATATTATTTCTTTTGCATTCGGTTTTCCCCGTCAGCTGATTTCCAATAGATTAGGTGGCGACTTTGTTTTCCTTATCCTCATTATTTTACTTTCATTTTGGTGTTTTCGAGTTGAGTGTCCTTCCTTGAATTTACCATCTCACCATAACCTTATCAGTTCGTGCATTTGGTCCTTTCCATGCCTAGCGCGAGCAGTCATCGGCATGTCACATACGTAAAAAGGTGATTAGACAAGAAAAAATATTAATAATAATAACATCTAATAATGTCATGCCCTACAGAGCGCCACTTACAAGCAAGTATTAGTTCTATCCAATAATAATTAAAGCAAAACTAACTAATATTTAACAATAAAACATTATTTAACCACCTAGAACCTGTATGCGGCTAATGGCTCCAAAACATGTACACCGGGCTAGACTGCACTCACTAAGCTGCACCTAAAAATAAAACACCAAACAAAATACATGAGTGACCTCAAGTCACCTAGTATGCGCCACCAAGAAAAACTAGCGGAAAACCACGAAAACTATAGATTTCAGTGCTAAAAATCTGAACAATAACAAAAAATCTATTTAAAAAATTCTCCAAGTAGTTTCTTTTAAATCATGCTTTTCTCAAACTTATTTTCCTTTTGAAATCTTATGCAACTTTGAAACCATGTTCATGCATCCTGGAGAAACACATCCATAACTAGAATCTAGCCCAAACTCAAGTCCATGCAAAGCCCAAATCATAAACCATGGCTGGAACTACTCTAAATCACAAATCTCGTCACAACTAATATCTAGCTAAAACTACAAGCCAAAACTTAAGTCGATTTTAGCTTAAAACTAACACACAGCTTGAGTCAAAACCATTAGTGCCACCTTGGCCAAACGTGACCAGGTCACAAGCAATTGGTGAGGTAACAACCCCGACTTTACTGCACTACCGCGATGAACCTCCTCGTGCGAGGGGTGCGATCGCCCTCGGCCAACAGACCTCACATTATAACTTTTATTTTCTCATAGGCACAGGGATGTGTTCTCTTGACGCCCCAATTGGTGTCCAAACACCCAGGTTTTCTTTCCTAGGCTCAACCAAGACCATCTCATAGGGTAACTCAGTCTCTTCCACCTGGGTCCCAACCTCGGCAACCATGCATTCGGATGGTGCCATTCTCATTTGGGGTCACGAATCCCTATGGTCCCCACCTTACGCTACATGGATCCGGAAAACCACAAAGATCCCTTTTAAACATGCAATTATCCTTACAAAATCATTTTTTAAACATTTTCCATTGTAGGAATTCTTTTCCAGAAATCATTATCTAATGCATGAGGATTTCCACCAAAAATAATCTTATTAAATTATCATAATAAGGCCATTAAAGGTAAACTTAAAAATTCAAGAATTAATGGCCTTGGGACGTGTTTCGATAGACCGAACCAAGCTCAGTATGCCAAAATCCCCTGATTCGGCATACCAAATTCATCTGATATGCCAAAATCCCCTGATTTGGCATACCAAATTCATCTAGTATGTTGAACCAAACAACTATCAAAAAAACAGTCGTCTTGCCAAAGGTTGAGATCGTTGGAATGGGACCCTTGGGTGGACCCACTTTTGGTGCTCCATAAATCTTGAAAAAATCCACATTCCTAGTATGCCAAGTCTACTTTCTTTTGGGACAAATTTCGTAGAAATCCATTAAGTACAAATCGAGATATCAAAATCCAAAGACGAAGGACACATTTTAGAACACTGTAGCGCATACATGATTTCCATACAAAAAATATTCCAAAAATCACAAAAAATTCTTGGATTTGCCAAACATACTCTAATCTAACTACTCCAACCATTTTCTTTGATTTTAAACTAAAATTGCATCCTTAATTAAAATTTAACATGAACAGAGAAGAAGAGATCGGAGAAGACACATACCCGATCGAGGTCTCCAGTGAACCCTTGCCTTCTCTGGTAAGCCCAACACAACCTACAGAATCTCCTAAGCTCACCCGACCCTCAGCGAGTCTCCCTTCGTTGGTGGCCATCGCTTTTCTATCATTGGCCCTCTCTCCCTCTCTTTCTTTCTTTCATTCTCTTTAGATTTTCCCCTCCTCTCTTCTCTTTCTTTCCCTTGGTCTACCACCTTGACACCATTCCTCTTCTCTCTTTTTTGGCATCTACTCACTTGTCTTTGTTCTTCAATGACAAGCATTGGAAATCTCGACAAATCTGAGATTAAGCATGGTGCAAAGCTATCAATGAAGAAAGGTGCAAAGTGAACGACAGTGGGCACTATACCCTATGCAAGGCTGACTTCTCTTGTTCTGGTCCCACACACACACGTGGCTTACATAACAGCAAGATACCACATAGTGACGAAATATTCTAGAGATAATTATTGACACAAAAGAGGGATTACCACATAGATCAACATTAATTTACAAATAATCAAGATTACAACAAATAATAATACATTATTCTGGATAATTGGTTTACCGATCTATGAAACCAAAATACAATTGGGCTGAACTGGGCACAAGTGTTACATCCTACCCCTTTAAAAGAATTTCATCCTCGAAATTCACTTCTAATGGAACAAGTGAGGGTACTGCCTCTGAACATCCTCCTTATGCTCCCAAGTAGCCTCCTTAAAGCCATGATGCTGCCACTGAACTAGCACAAGTGAAATGGTGTTATTTCTGAGGACTTGTTCCTTTTGATCCAAAATCTACACCACATCCTCTACAACCGACAAGTCCTCCTATAGCTCCTCTAGCTGCATCGATGTCATCTAGGACACATCAACTAAGCACTTCCTCAACCTAGACACATGGAAAACGCTAAGCATGCTCGAAAGCTCTAGAGGCAAATCCAGCTTGTACTCCACTTCACCAACCCATCTGGAGATTTGTTATGGCCAAATGTATTAAGGGCTTAGCTTATCTCATTTTCTAAACCTTGCTACACCCTTGGAGGGTGACACTTTCAGAAAAACGAAGTCTCCTACCTCGAATTCCAAGGATCTTCGCCTCCTGTCTGCATAGCTCTTCTGTCGCTTTGTGTAGCTAGCAACCTCTTTTGGATCAAGTCTACCTTGCCTTCATATTACTACATAATCTATGGGCTCACAAGCTGTCTCTTGCCTACCTCACTCCAACAAGTGAGAGTCCTACACGGCTGCCTCATATGGAGCTATCCCAATGCTGGTATGATAGCTATTGTTGTAAGCAAACTCAACCAACGATAGATGTTCTTCCCAGCTACTTCCAAGGTCCAATGCATAGGCTCGTAGCATATCTTCCACTGTCTGGATTGTCCTGTCCGTCTGACCATCAGATTGGGGGTGGAAAGTGGGGATGAAGTTTAACACTGTCCCAAATACCTCCTACAATGCTCCTCAGAAACTCGAAGTGAACTGAGTGTCTTTGTTAGACATGATTGACACTGGAACTCCATGTAGGTAGACTATCTCTGCCACATATGGCTTGGCCAGCTACAATAAGGAAAGATTCATCCTTATAGGCAAGAAATATGTTGATTTGGTGAGCCAGTCAACGATCACCCATACAGTATTTTTCTTTCTCCTTGTTCTAGGTAAGCCTATCACAAAATCCATCGACATATGCTCCCATTTCTAGACTGGAATGTCTACAGGTTGCAGAGTTCCTCTAGGTTTTTGATGCTCAATCTTTACCATTTGGTAAGTAACACACCTTGCCACATATTCAGCAATCTCCCTTTTCATCCTAGGCCACCAGAAGTTCCTCTTGAGGTCTTTGTACATCTTGGTGCTTCTTAGGTGGATGGTGTATCTAAATCAGTGGGCTTCCTCAAGCAGTCGCTATTTGACCTATTCCACTTGAGGTACGTACAACCACAGGTCATACCTAAGCCTTCCGTCTACACCAATTGAGAAATGATGTAATGACCCAGATCCAGATTAGTATTTTTGGCCAGATATTTTAGTGGAATTTTGGGGTCATTAGACGCTGAGTCCCTTATGTTCATTGTAAAACACAGCTCGAGCAGCTTTCTACGCCTATAATGTGGGTTTTGGTGCTAAGTGGTTTTGGTATTGTACCGACTCTCATGGGAGTTTGAGGGTTTGTCCTGGGCTGTGGAGGTCTCTTGGCTGGTCTCTGGTGGCACGAGTCACGTAGACGTAGGAAGTCATGTAGTTGGTTTGTGTGCTGTGATTTCCTTCCATTCTTTCTTTTTTTTCTTCCTTCTGTCTTTCTACCTTTTCTTTCCTTTGTCTCTTTTTTCCTTTTTTCTCTTTATTTTCTCTCTCCTCCCACTTGCCGTCTCCTTCACACCTCCACTCCTCCTTCCTCATCACTCCATCCTCCCCCACCCCTTATATATATTCATACGTAAAGGGGAGAGGAGGGGGATGAGAGGGAGACGAGATAGAGAGAGTGTGTGTGTGTGGGAAAGAAAGAGAGAGAAAAAGAGAGAGAGCTTAGAAGTGGTCAAAGAAGGAGGGAGACCACTACCGTGCTCACCATTGTGCCGTCGTCGCAGGGAGGAAGAGAAGACTCGGAGTTTGTAGCTAGAAGGGGTGCATCATTTGCATGGTGACCGTCGCGCCTTTGAGGCAAGTTAAATACTCTGTAGGTTCCTTTTGGTTCCAATTTTGGATCATAGGTGCATGATAGTGTGTTGGTAATTGTAATGAATTTTATTGAATTTATTGTGCATTTGTGGGCCATTTATGGTTGTATTTATTATGTGGAATGAATAGTATCTGTAGGCTTTGTTTAGTGATTTCTTAGGATCCATTGGTCGGATCTTTGTGTTTTTGGTACCAGATTGTAGAGCTCATGGAGATCTTCAATTTGGTATGTGGATTGTAATTTTTGGATAAAGAATGGATTTTAAGTATTGAAAATTTAATCGTGATAAATCGATGAATAGTGTTTTGGAATATTTGCAATTTAACCCCTAAGTTTGTGTGAATTACTTTTAGGTCCCTAGCTTTGGTAAATTTACACCTACATCCTTGAGTTTTGTGATAATTATCTTTCAGTCCTTGAGTTCAGTATAATTTGCCTTTTGGTCCCTGAACTTTGTTGAAATTACTTTTTTGTCCTTAAGTTTTGTGTAAATTATATTTAAGCCCCTTAGGACTTGTTTTTAATGGTTTTTGATAGGTTTGGTGTCATTTTAACCTTGTAGGTAATTATGGCATGATAATAATTAGGGAGATCATTAGAAATGATCTAGGGATTGCCTAAAATAAATTAGTAAGATCCCTAAGTGTTGTAAATAGGATAAAAGACTATATGACATAGAAATACTAAGTCTTTCCATTAAATGGCTTAAATGAACTCTAGGGCTCATATTTAAACATAGGATTTGCAATTGGGGTGTGGTTTGGCGTGGTGCACTGAATTAGATATTCAGTGGCACGGTTGGGTGTTTGACACTAAGCTGGCAGTGGCTCATGTGAGACATAAGCCAGTAGTCGTTAGACACTTTAGCAACAAAACTTGGTGTTTTGAGTGCGCTTGGTTTGGCTTTCTGAGTTTGACAAAAGATCTGTCGAGGTAGTGATTTAAGTTGTGGTTTTGGTTTCGATTTCCATGTTTCTTTTGCACACGTAGTTTTGTGAGATTTTTGGAAAGATGTTTTAATGGTTTTTGAAATGATTTTCCAAAAGGTTTTGAAAAAAGAAATGCACCAGTTTACAGAGGATTTGAAAAGAGATTTCCATGCTTTTCTTCTTGGTTGGACCGAGAGACCATATGGGCATGTTTCCTGGACTCGAAGGTGTTAGAAATATTACATTAATTTTGATGATTATTTACTAGTGCATATTTTCATAAATATTAAAGCATGAAAAAGATATAAAGTGCTTTCTGTATAAATTCAATATGTATACAAGTGTCTTATCATGAAATCAAAAACGGCATA
>JAMKQA010040117.1:0-20190 GCA_024699735.1 Posidonia australis | reverse complement strand
CCCCGCGGCCCCCCCCCCCCGAGTGAGGAGGCTAGGGTTTAGGCCTGAGCTCTGATATCATGTTGTTATTGAGAAATAAAAAGCATAAACTCTTATTAGATGGAGAGAGTTATATATATATGAAGGGTTAAGGGACCTAAATGGATATCCAATAATCCACTAATCCATATACTTAATAAGACCATACTTTAACAATAACAATTGACATTATGAAACTAAAAGACTAACATTTACATGAGATTAAATTTCATGTAAAGGCATAATCATGAATATGCATTCAGTTATATATTTTAGAATTTCCCACAAATTTAGGAGTGTTTGATATTTTTTCTTTTCATTGTTCTTTATTTCTTTTTGAAATTTTATGAACTCTACTGATTTTGGTAATTTCTTCTTTCTTAAATTATTTATTTTTGTGTGATTAATTTAGGATATATAACATAGTTTGAAATTGAATTTCATTTTTACAAACTATTTCTTGTTTCTGGTTGTTAATTTTTTTCTACACGTTGGAATGTCTATTAATTATTAGTTATAAAATATAATTTATAAATGCAAAAACGAAATTATTTATTAAAATAAAAAGAGGTAACCCATCATCTTCATCCTTTTGCTTCTAAACAAGAAACTTGCAAGTCATGTTTCACTCATAATTACCATTGATGTGCACCAATTTAGATTTTATTTTTTTACAATACCACTGGATGAAAATGTGAAATATTGATTCTCTTGAATTAAGATTAACATTGTTTTGTTTTTTTATTTACCATTAAAAGGAAAAGAAAATCAAAATAGGAGTAACATAGAGAATAGAAATAACACTGCCCACATCTCAAGTAGGTGGTTCGATTAATACTCATCATTTTAATACAAAAGATGTTAAAAATCCACACACGTCGTCACTATGTCATACTATATCATTAATCCAATAAATCTGATATTTTGCACTAATAGCATTTCATTGTCATGAAAACCCAACACGTGTCAGCAAAATCTTGTGACACATTTTGATTTTTTGGACCATACTCATGATGGAAACCAATGTTTTGAAAAAGGGAAACAGGCAAGGCACGAATTATATTTTTACATGTGTAAATGCTGTACGGGAGTTTAATGAAAAAAATGTCAAATTAAACCAAAAAATATAAACATGTGACATGCTTAAAACCAATAACATTCAACCAAGAGTAATTTAATTCAAACAAATAACCTAAATAATTTGTGACAAGGGGAACAAGGAAGAGGAGAAGGAGATGAGGAGCAGGAAAAGGGAAAAAATGGCCATTTACACGGGTGATATGGGAAAAAACGGCCATGTTGACCTCATTAGTGTAACAACCCATGTAGACCTTAAACGACACTAGCATCGTCCAGACATGTATAAATGCTGTTTAAGTGTTGTTAGAAGAATTATGTTACATGTTAGGGTTATTTGAGTTATTAGATATCCATTTAGTCTTGGATATTTCATAAACCTTATATATATGTAACTTGTGCTCAATAATGAAATCTTTTTCTCCCTTTTTACTTTCTATATGGTACCAGGGAAAAACCCAAGGCAGTTGCCAGCCATTCATCCTTGCTGTCAAGGTCTTCCTCTCTTCTCTGTCGCCTTCCACCCTTCATTGGCACCACCATAGTCGCTAGTAGCCCCTACAACACTCTCCAGCATCGTTGGTAGCCCTCACACCACCTTTTAACACTGTCGGTGGCCCTCACTCCACCTTCTAGTGTCGCCGACAGCACAAGCGTAGCCCATAAAGGGTGCCAATAGCCCCAATAGGGATGTCCAGTCCCATTGGTGACCTAAGGCAAGCCCTTTGGGGTGGTTGACACCATCGATAGGGTCTTTCAAAGCCTTTAGGCCTGTCGACAAGGTCTTCCTGGGCCTTTAGGCTCGTTAGCGACCACCTTTGGCTATGTTCTAGGCCTCCTACTAGTTTATGTGCCTCTGGACTATGTATCTGTATTATTGGATGGCAGTTGTTCATTTTTTTGGTCTATTTCCACAACTAATCAGTCATTCATCTTTATGGGCTGTAATAAATCAGACCGTGCTTTTACCTAATCTCTATGGCGACACGTGAATCTTTGGTAAAGAACCTTAGTGGGATCTCTAAAAAATTAAATGACAAGAATTATCTTCTTTAGGCGTAAAGTTTCGAGAAATTTATTGCAATTCATCGAGCAAAGATGCAACATAATGATGATTGGTATGCAGATAATTCAGCTATCTTATCTTGGTTGGTAAATATTATGGAGTCTTTTGTTGCATTGGGCGTCATGATGTTGTGGTCGACAAAGAAGATTTGGGATACGTAATGTCTTATATATGGCTACGAGAAAAATATATCCACAATCTTTGAAGTGTATGAGCAATCGTTCACTTTACATTAAGGTAATCGTTTAGTTCTGGAGCACTTGTACGAGCTTTACTTGATGAGCTTGAGGTTTATCAATTCTTGACTGGAGATATCACTCAGATAAGACAGTACATAAAAGAACTAACTGTTGTCATATACTTATTCAATCTGAATTTAGATCTTAGTTGTCAGATTAGAGGACAGATTCTTGATACCGACAGTGTCCCTGCAGAACACCTTTGCAAGGATCTTACGTATTTCTACAATCACGCCTACCCCAGTCTCAATTATGGCAGTTGCACGAGGTCGAGGGTGTGGAAACTCTCGAGAGGGAAGTCGTGGTCGTGCAAAAAATGAAGGTGTCACCGTTGTACACATTGTGGACGTATGGGCCATTAGGTCGAAAAATGTTGGGATGTGATTGGCCGACCATTAATAGTAAATATCACCATAGAGTCTTTATCTACCACCTCTACCAATGTTGAGCAAACTGTTATCATTTCTCCGGCTCACTATGAACAACTCTTATAGCTAAAGGTCACAAACTCTACCACAACTATTTTTTATGTTGCCTCTTTAGGTACTAATGTTTTTTTAGCCTCCAGGGATACTTCTTGAATCTTTGTTTCAGGTGCCTCCTTTCACATGTTTGGTATATAATTTTTTTTTTACATATTTGTCCCAACTTTTTGATATTTGTTTTGTGGCTATTGTTGATAACCGATCTTGTTTTATTACTGGGGAAGGGGTTATGTAGGCCTTTTCTCTGCTTTAGTTGGAAAAAAGTTCTTTATGTACTTGATTTCCTATTAATCTTCTTTTCATTA
Organism: Posidonia australis; assembly: GCA_024699735.1. NCBI lineage: Eukaryota > Viridiplantae > Streptophyta > Magnoliopsida > Alismatales > Posidoniaceae > Posidonia > Posidonia australis. The sequence continues at coordinate 17,000 of JAMKQA010040117.1, read as the reverse complement.
GTGTTATGACAAAACAATTACTTTATTATGTGACTTTGTTTCTCTTTTATTGTATCTTTTAGGATTTGCGAACAAAGAAGAGGATTGGTTTAAGTCATGAACGGAACAATAGAGTGTACCTATTGGTCAGGAATGATATATCACGAGGATTGACTTCTATTGCATCTACTTTCGAGTCATCTATTTTGTGACGTCATCGGTTAGGTCATCCATCATATAAGAAGTTGCAACAAGCTTTGCTATGGTTTTTGGTCTCTCCTTTTGATGGTGAGTCTTGTCAGTTAAGTAAGTACCATCATGCTTCCTTCAAGCGTCTGCATCTTGTGTCAAGTCGAAATTTATTCGAGTTAGTCCATTATAATATCCTGGGTTCTTTTAGATTTCTATTAGTATCTGGTTATCGGTATTATATTATTTTCATTGATGATTTTTTACATGTGCCTTGGAGATACCTACTTAAAGATCGTAAGCACATTTTTGATGTATTCAAAACTTTTATTACAGAAATAAAAAATCAATTTGTTATCATTCTAAAATATTTGTGTATAGATAATGTTCTTGAGTTTGTGTAATTTAGTGTTTAGTCATACTGTGCATCTTTAGGAATTATGCATTTGATTACTTGCTTTCACACTTCTCAATAGAATGGAGTTGTTGAGTGTAAACATAGATATATATTGGATGTTATACGTACCATCATGTTACATGTGCGTGTTCCAAAATATCTTTGGTCTGATACTGTTTTTATTGCTATGTATCGTATAAATAGGATGTCTTCTACTCCTTTAAGAGAAGAAGCTCTTCTTTGACGTCTTCGGCCAAAGGTTGTTTTTCCTTTAACCTCTCGAATTTTTGAGTGTCTTGCCGTTATTCAGGATTTCTTTCTTGGACTTGATAAATTGTCTCTTAGGTCAATTAAATGTATTTTTGTTGGTTACTCTCAGACTCAACGAGGTTATAGGTACTTTCATCCTCTCATCAGACAGTATTTTGTGTCGGTCGATGTCACTTTTTTTTGAGTCTACAAGTTACTTTTATGGTGCTACAACTGATGTTCTGTCTTTCCCGTCTGTTGTTGAGTTACTTGTCATAGGTGATTATAAATCATCCACTATTCAAAAAGAGATGTGTCTTTTGTAGATATATCATTGTTGTTAGAAACCACAAGTGCCTCCATCAGCAGAACCATCATCCTCCTTGGACACAAATCAATCTCTTGCTGAGTCTGATCCTCCAATTGTACTTTGTTAGTCTACCCAATCCTCCACTGCTCATCTTATTTCTAATTTTTTTCTTATGACTCACTTCATCCCTTGTTTCGTAGCTTTGCCTTGTCTATTTTTTCTGAATTTGTTCCCAGGAATTATAAAGAGGCACTATTATTTCCTCAATGGAAGGCAAGCATGGATGAGGAGATAGTTGCATTGACAATTCGTAGTACTTAGGAGCTAGTGACCTGTCTTATCGGGGCTAATGTAGTTACGTGCAAATAGATTTATATAGTCAAGTACAAGGTAGACGACACTGTTGATAGATATAAAGCTAGACTGGTAGTTCGGGACTTCACCTAGAATTATAGAGTAGACCATGTGGAGACTTTTTCGCCTGTTGTCTGCTTCAACTCCATCAAGGTACTATTGTCCATTGCTATCAATCATTCTTAGGAACTTTGCCAATTGGATGTAAAGAATGTATTCTTGTATGGTGATCTGGTCGACTTTGTATTTATAGAACAACTTTTAGGGTATGCTGCTTAGGAGAAGGATAAAGATAGAGTATGCAGATTGAAGAAGACTATTTATAACTTAAAATAGAGTCTTCAAACTTGGTTTGAAAAATTCAGTCAAGTGGTTATGGTAGGTGGTTTTCAGAGATGTGTTAATGATCGCTTTGTCTTCTAGAGGAAGACTATCAGTGGGTGTGTGTTGATGACGGTCTATGTTGATGATATATTGGTGACAGACTGTTATTCAGTGGACATTAAAGAGATAAATGAGTACCGTAGGGTATATTTTGTCACTAAGGATATGGACAAGGTGTGGTATTTTCTAGGTAGTGAGTTTGCTTATGCGAAGGAGAAAATGACACTATTTTAAGGAAAATATGTTCTTCATCTTCTCTAGGAAATGGAACTTTTGGGGTGCCCGCTAGAAAGTATTCTTATTAAGAAGACACCACACTTTGGGACACTACTTCAGAACTGTTAAAGGATCCTGGTCAGTATAGACTACTGATTGGGAAATTTATATAGTTGATAGTAACTCGGTCAGACATCTCCCATGTAATTAGTTTGCTAAGTTAGTTTATGTATGAGTCTAGAAAAATTCATTGGAATGGAGCTTTATACATCATTGCATATGTTAAAGGTGTATCAGGAAAGGGTTTAGTTTACAGGAGTAATGGTCACCTGAAAATCGAGGCTTATTTAGACTCAAGATATGTTGATGAAAGAAGAGACAAGAAGTTTACTTTAGGATCTGTACATGTGTAGGAGAAAATTTTGTTACTTAGCGCAACGAAAAACAGAATGTGGTGTTCAAATCTAGCGCAGAGGTAGAGTACAATCTATGACATAAACAGTTTGTGAGGTGATGTGAGTCGGATCACTTTTGTTTGAATTTGGATTTCCAGTCGAGACATCCATACTTATGCATTGTGAGAACCAAATCGCGATATTCATTGTAAATAATCTTACTTTTCATGAGTAAACCAAACATGTAAATGTTGACTGTCATTATGTGCGAGACATAGTGATAAAAGTAGTTATTTCTACACCTTACACCTAGTCACAAGAATAGTTAGTTGATATCTTTACCAAAGGTCTGAGTGTAGGGGTGTTTGAGTTCTTAAGTAACAAGTTGGACATGATAGATGTATATGTCCCAACTTGAGGAGGGGTGTTAGAAGAGTTATGTTACATGTTAGGACTATGTGGGGTATTTGGGTCATTGGATATTTATGTAGTCTAAGGTATCTCATAAACTCTATATGTATGTAACTTGTGCTCAATAATGAAAATTTTTTCTCCCTTTTTAGTTTCTACAAGTGTTGACTGTTTTTTGGAACATTGATCGAAATTTTTAGAATGTACATGTGCCATTAGTTCAGACTTTGAATGGCACATTTAATTGGTGATAGTTGATTTCTTTCGGTTTTAGACACAATACTTAATTAACATTACTCATGAGTGAACTTTGTAGAAAGAAGATTTGGCATTAGTTGTAAGTGGAAATTTTCTAACAATATAGTGTTCTTGTTTCAATATGTAATTGATACAGATGTTTGTAGTGCCTTTGTGACCTTTTAACTTGAATGCACTGCCAATTTTCTATTCCCTTATTTCTGTTTTCTATGGCCCACAAAGTTATGTTTCTGTTGCTCTTAATGATACAATTTTCCAGCTTATGGTATATGCCCATGGAAAGATTGTGATGGCCTTAGAAGGAGGATACAATCTTGACTCTTTAGCAAAATCAGTTCTTGCTTGTGCAGAAGCCTTACTAGGAAAGAAACTCATTATTAGTCCACCAAACGATCTCCCATTTGAGTCTACATTGCGTGTAATACTGTCGGTACGTTCAATAAGCGCAATACTTTCACCTGATTTTGATTTCAAGTTATCTACTTGTAGCACATTTTCTTTCTATATCATGTACTTCTTTTGAGTTACTGTGTTGTCACAGGTACGTCGTGAGCTGATGCCATACTGGCCTGCAATTGCTGCAGAGTTGCCACAAAATATGTCAACCAGCACTGGAAAAGCTCATCCAACTGAGGTGCAGAACAATTGCCCTTTCTCTAAGAATTCACTACCAAATCTATTAAACTTCAGGAAGCCTGAAAAGTTATAATTATGAGGTTTCCCTGAGTTGAACATTGGTTATTTTATAGCCCCATCTACAACTTGAAATACTTTTGTCACTTCACTAGTAAATCTATCCAAATGCTATGAGCTGCTTCGCTACTGCTGGAGGGAATGGTGCTAGTAGAGTTCAATTGTTTACATTAAGTTACAGCTTGCTGCTCATTTTATTTTTTATATTTATTAGCCTGGGCACAAGTGGTTGATGCACTTCATGTTGAATTTATTAGATCTTGCATTCTTAATTATCTGATAAAACTAATTATAAGCTTGTTATTTTTAGTCATCTGACCTTAAGTATCTCAAGTGAAAGAGAAGCATCAAATATCAGATTTTGCCTTTGTTTTTGTTCCTTCCTAAACATCTTCCTTCGGCAATCCAATTTACTGTCACATGCAACGTAGGCTATGGAGTATATTGTGTTCATGGAGTAATTAGTCCAGTGATGGTATTTTTCTTTCAGTTATATAGTTTTATGATGTTTACATCATAGTTCTTCATAATTTTGTTTATTTATTGCTCGTCATGTCACAAGGTGATGTAGCTCAATGTAGAAGATAAGAAGGCTCCAGCAAGTATAAAAGAGGAAGCAGACACAGAAATAGATGACATTGGGTGTTAAAACCTCATAACTATACAAAACTATCTAAGATTTTGATTTATTACATAATTAGGCATGTGTATAGATAGACAAAGCAAGATCTTAATAAAGATATAATGACTAATTCAAAACAAAATATAAAAATTGCATTACAAAAACATAACTATGAAGAAACTAAAATAACTCTAGTAAAATTAAATGCTCCTAATTACAGAATGCTCCCAATAGAAAGAGATTGTGATGTTATTGTAGTGGTTAGATGACCACCATTGTGTTTACTCCACCATCCCATGTTGTGAGATGTCCAACCCATTGTGTTAGGAGGTGATCCTAGAAAATTATTGTTTGATATAATCTGAGAGACTTCACTCTTAATTTGAAGAATGGGTAGTACTGTAATTTTAAGAAATCTTTACGAGCTTATCCCTTGTTAGCGGTTCTTATTCGACCATACAACAAAAGCAGCTATCTATGTGAGCTAAGACTGTGCAACACTAAACCCATCATTGTGATTAATCTCCTTATATTTATTCATACCATACTTCACATCAAGATATTGTGGTATTTGTGTAATTGTGTTAGTTCACATAGCCTTTGCCTTACGGATTTGATGGTACTGTTTTATGACATGGCTATATTGTCTGACTATAGTTTTATATTAATGACATGATGTTACTGAAATAATGCAGCTTCTGGTAGACTCTAGTTCTAACTCAGATGTAGAAGATACGCAAGAGGCCTCTGTCACGCTAAAGTCCACAGGCTTGGAATTTGAGGTAAACACTATTGAAGCTGTTGAGGATGTTATTGATCCTCTTTCAAAGTTATCAGTTGATGAAAATGGCTGTGGGAAAGAAGTGGTTCCAAACCATTCATCATCCTCGAGAAGTCAGTCACTTTCATTTGGCGAGCTGCCATTGTCTGAACAAATTGTTGGTAATTGTGTGCACTGGAGAGCACCAATGTCAAAGATCTATGTCTGGTATGGAAGCTTTGGCTCTAATATGTGGACACCAAGGTTCCTTTGCTATATTAGAGGTGGACAGGTACATTCAAATACTTACCGTTTTATCTTCTCTTAAATTGTTGAGCATAACTAAGCTGCAGATATTAATCTAGTGCACATATGCAGTGGCGGAGCTAGAAAATTTTGTAGGGTGGCTCATATAAAAGTCTATAGACTAAAAAAATTAATTACTAAACAAAAAGACATGCATTATATTAAATTTATAAATAACAATAAAAGTATCACTTACATTACAAAGTTCCATGATAGAGGAGGGGTTTGGTTAAGTTAGATGGTTCATTATATTTTGGTTAATTGGTTCGTAATACATGATATAATAAGGGATTTTTCATAATATGGGTGGTTCATATGATCCACTTTGGGACGATGTAGATCTGCCACTGCACATATGGATTTAACTTTAATTAGTCTGTACTTTGAATGACATCAATAAGCATTCATCAGCAGTTGAGGAATTTATCTAAAGTAAGAGTTTGCTTGATGCTTGTTTAGGATCTCAAAATAGGTTGTTGGTTATAGTTTGTCTTTGAAAAGTTATCGTAATAAGGTAGTTAGTCATGTTTCAAATGCTTGTGCTGGCGAATGGCAATGGTCTCTTCTTACTCATGGCAATACCTTGCAGGTGGAAGGCATGAAAAGTCCATGCTTTGGATCTGAGGATAAAAGCTCTCCAATGGATGTTATCTGGAAGACTGTGCCCCATCGCTTATTCTTTGCAAGATCTCATACAGAATTGTGGGGTGCAGGCGGAGTTGCTTTTCTTCATCCTGAACAAAATATCAATGATAAGGCATATATGTGCTTCTATAAAATAACGTATGAAGTCCCTGTATTTCCTTAGCCAAACAACATGAAGATTATTCCAAATTTCTTTGAAAGAAAAACCCGTTGTATATTGTTTCAGGCTTGAGCAGTTCCATGATGTACTACTACAGGAGAATACTGCAAATTGTGAGTCACCATATCCCTTGTTTGACTGTTCTTCCCTAAAGAATGTTATGGAGAGCAAGTCAATTTCTCTTGATACTCTCAAGGTATGCTTTGTAAATATCCATCTTTAAATGGGGCAGAAAGTGTAGCTTGCATACCTGCCTTTTCAATTCTTGTTTTGAAAGTTAATTCTCTGATCCAGCAAAGTGTAAAAACTCTCTTTTCTTTCAGTCTAGAAATTCCTTTTGATAAAGAAAAAATTAGTCTTGTCACTCTAGGCCTTAGCGTTGTCTATTGTTTCTTATTTTCTGTGCAGCTACTTGTGCTACATCTAGAAAATATGAAAACTAGGTATCAATGTGGATGCAAGAGTTTCACAGTATTAATCACCAAAATAAAAAATATTACTGAGGCGAATATTACAAATTGCTTAATAAATGTTAATTTTAGTTTATCAACAACTATACAAGTTGACATACTTCTTTGTGCTGTACTGCAATTTCCGGCTATCAATTTCTTTCCTCTCTTTATGTTTAGGAAGGAGAATATAGGTTTAAACTTCATTAGCCTCTGCAATTTGGTGCTAGCATAGGTCACTGGGCAGTTGCTATTTGACAGATATTAATCATGTTTAGGTTTATGGAAACAAAGATCATCAATCAGGATTTTTATTAACAAGTTCCTTTTTGGTTCACTATAAGTTTCCTTTCAGGTTTTTATAGAAGACCTCATTTTTCTTCATCAAATACCTGGAGCAAGAGCTGATTTTCCTTTTAGTGTCTTAATGCATCTAGTGTTCTGCTAATGTCCTGGAGACATGAATACCATGTCCACGTTGTTACCAAACACAACATTTTTTGCTAGGCCTTTACTAAACATCATTGAACACCAAGGCAACCTTCATTTTCTTCAAATTATTTTCTGATGGCTAATTCTGTACTTAAAATGGATAGATCTACTATTAGATACTGATGTCCTAATATGTTTGTACTTAAAACGAAAAGGCCTCACAAGAGTTGATATTAAAATGACTTTTTTGATCATACTCCACTCTTTCTTATTTTTCTCTTATTTTGATCTTGTCAAGTTGAGTGTCGTGCTTGATTTGATACTAAAGTTTAGATGAATGTTTCTGTTAAGACGAACATGGCAACTCCTAGACACCTAACAAATTCTGGCTTGATAAATGGTGATCAATTGCCATCCCCTAAAAATACTCAGGTCATTAGATCAATGTCGACGATTGCCTTACACTGAAATCTGTTCTGAAATTCTAGGCCAATTGGTTGGTGTATATTATATACGTGATTGAATGCTTTAATTATTAGCAGCAGCATACTTCACTTTGTTTTTTAGCTGTAATTGGCTTTTTTGCAGGGTGGATGGTACTCAAACGTTCTTTATTTGGGAAGATTGGATGATATCCCAGCTGTAACCATGACGTATACTTCTATGCCCCTCCTTGTCTTCTTTATGTTTTAATTAGATTGAATATTGATATATAATGTTTTTTTAGTATTGTTTTCTTTCATCTTCATGTGGTTGTTTTTAGGGAACTTTTGAGGGTTGTTCCATGAAATGGTAGCCAACCTGCTATCTATTTGTTATGATTTATGATGACTCCTTTTGTGATGTAAATTCTATAGGAATATGGTGACAATTATTGAAAGTTGGCATGAGATTGCTGATTGGTGATATATATTGTTAAATTAATAGATCCTAAAGCCAATCTTGTATTTACGTGATAAGGGTTCATGCTTACGATAATACAACTACATATCAAGTTTAAGTTCTATCTATGTGCCAAAATTATCAATGTATCCTAAAGCCAATCTTGTAGACTTATTGTATAGTGTTACGTGTATTTACATGTAACAGGTTAATTGGATATCCATTTATATCCATATCTCTCTCTCTCTCTCTCTCTATATATATATATATATATCCTTATTGATCAAGAACATATCTTTTCATTCTCTTCCACTAACATGGTATCAGAGTTATGGAGAAAATACTAGGACATCTTCCCACCATTGACCAGGCCTCTCGGACTCCTTCCCGCCATCGACTAGGTTGACTGTTCACTTTTCTATCATCGACAACCTAGTTGGTGGCTCCTGCTACTGAGTAGCCCGTGAGATAGGCTGTGTCTCCTATACGACTACTACTGAGGGTAGATTTTCCTTGTCTATCTGCTTTACTTTGTCCTGAACTATCTTGAGTCTTTTAGTGGCCCATTTTTCTACTTTTTTGGGACTATGTGATCACTGGATATCACTTATTTGACTTCGAATAGGTTTGGTAAGATTGATTTCTGTTGCTACTGATTGTAGGACTTGTTGTGTCTCTACCAGATATTAGATCTGTTGCTACCAAATATTAGATCTGTTGCTATTATTGATGGTAAGACTTGTCGTGTCTCTGGACAGTATACTATTCGTGCTATGTTACAGTTGACATTAGACAAAGTCCTCTATGTTCAAACAACTACTTTGTTATGTGATTTTTTTCCCTTTTCATTGTATCTTTCAGATCTTTAGATGGGAAAGAATTTGGTTTAGGACGTGAACGAAGCAGAGGTATCTACCTACTAATTAAAGATGAACTACCTTGAGTACTTGTGTCCTTGGCATTCATAGTAGAACCATGTATCCTCGTTTGGGTCATCTATCTCATTGAAAATTGCAGTAGGCACTTCCTTGAATATTTGTTTTTTCTTTTGATTGTCAGTCTTATGAGTTGGGTCAACACCATCGTGTTACCTTTTGTGGTCTTCGATTTATTTGTAGCTTGAGTCCTTTTGAGTTAGTTCATTGTGATGTGTGGGATCCTGTTAGGACATCTTCTGTATCTAGTCATACATATTATATTATTTTTATCGATGATTTCTTTTGTATGTCATGAGTCAATTTGTTAAAGGATAGAGTCAGTGTCTTTGATATTGTCAAAATTTTTTTTGCTGAAATAATAGATCAATATTCTATTATTCTTAAAGTTTTCACACTAATAATGCCTTAGAATTCTCTCAAATGAGTCTTCAAAGTTATTGTAAGTTTTTTGGTGTTACGCATTAAATCACTTGTTTATACACATCTCAGTAAAATTGTGTTATTGAGCGTAAACATCGACATATTCTTAATGTAGTTCACTCCATTATGCTTAAGATGTGTGCTCCCAAGTACTTGTGGTCCGATGTGATTCTTATTGCCTCCTATCTTATCAATTGCATGCCATTTACACCATTTAGGGGAGAGATTTCATAGTAATGGTTACGTCTAAACATGAAGATCTTTTCTCTTCCTTTACATGTGTTTAGTTGTGTTGCCTTCTTTGATAGTGTTAACTTTTCGTCGGAGAGCATCCCTTTATCTTCTCTAATGGAGTCTTGTGATATTGACGTTGTTGACTCTACTACTATGGAAAAAGAGGCATCTTGTTCTTTGTAGGCATATCATTGACATCAACGACCTTTGCCATCACCTCCAAGTCATTACTTCTTTAACATCCGTAGATCTACAACCTACAGACCTTTACCTGCCGGTTGCCCTTCGGAAAGGGACATGTGCCACCACTGCTCAACCTTTTTTCAATACCTACGATAAACTTCACCTTACCTTTCATGTCTTTGCATTGTCTATTTTTTCAGAGTCACTTTTCAAGAACTACCAAGAGGTTCTTTTGTTACCTCATTGGAAGGTAACTATGGATGAAGAGATGCAAGCATTAATATGACACGACACATGGGATCTGGTTCTTAGATCTGTAGGGAATAATATTGTCACTTGTTGATGGGGGTTTACTGTCAAATACAAGCTTGATGGCGTGGTGGATAGGTACAAGACTTATCTAGTAGTACGTGGATTCATATAGGAGTATAGAGTTGATTATGTAGAGATCTTTTCACCAGTAGTACGATTAAACTCCTTACTAAATCCGTTTTAGGAGCTTAGCTACTTAGATGTGAAGAATACTTTCCTATACGGTGATCTTACAGAGTTTGTGCTTATGGAGCAATTTCCTGGATATGTTGCTTAGGAGAAACATTAGGTTTGTCTACTCAGGAAAAAAAATGGCTGAATGTTGTTGACTGTTGCTGAATTCAGTACCAAAATCAATCACATTGGTACCAAAGTTAGACATTATCCATTGGAACTCTTTGCTTGAGACTAGGACAATTTGAGTTACATAGTCACTAAGGTGAAAAGAATGACTGCGACGTAAAGAGATATCCTTACTTTCCTTTTCCACAGATTTCCTGTGCAAAGCAACCTTGGGTTTGATGTGATAATGAAATTAAAGGAGAAGCTTATCTTTGGAGATCTTTTTAAGGTTTGCTCTGAAATGGAAATTTTTTACCCATCCATAAAACGTTATTACTCAGAAATATAGGTTCACTGGGTGACTGTAGACCTATAATCACCCAGTGAACCTTTAGGTTCATTGGGACCATAACAGAAAAAGGCATGATTTCGTCTCTTAGCACCTATAGGTTCACTGGGCTTCATGCTTGCCCAGTCTAAACTACATCAACAAAGGAAAAAGTGCTCCTATGAGCCTATTATTTCGCCTCTTAGCACCTTACGACTTTGTCTTGTAGCATGAAATTCATGACTGGACTTGTTGAGTATTTTATCTCCCCTTAGGCTCTCATACATTCTGTTATTTATTGCCTCGGTTAGTTCCTTTGTTTGACAAAATTTTGCTAGCTTATGAAAATAAAAGTGCTTCAGTAAGGCATGGTTTCATAGCATTGTACGCTATGTTCGTTTCCTAACCAGGAGAAATGGAGAATACTCTGCAATGTTTCTGTGTCTTTGAAATTTCTGAAAATCCTTCTAAACTGCTTCTAACCGATGCTTTGTTATATATATATATTATTATTATTATTATCTGAATAACATTTTGTAGGTGCCCGCTTTCACAAATCAAGGATTTTGAATCTGGTAGGCTTCCAGTGCTTCCCCCATCCGATGCATACACGAAGACCTTAGTAAAAGGATTGGTGGAAGGGAATCAGCTATCTGAAAGTGAAGCAATCAATTACATCAAAAGTGCTAGTCTTCAGTGACAAACAAACAACTGAATTTTTCCTTCTCTGAACACGTTTGTAACTTAGCATATGGTTCTAAACGGAGGAATATGAACTTGGTTTTATGTGATGATCGATTATTAAGGGAGACATGTTTAAGTATTCAGCCTGTTTGGTTGTTGGAGAAATCCCAGTTTATGTGCAGTCAAAGTAGCTCAGTTTGGCCAAACAAAATCCTAGAATAGCAATCCCGGCTGGCTAATGCAGATTGGATCCTACATGCGGATAAATTCTTGATAAGAGTTTGCAGAATGTCAACCTTTAGTTGTTTTCTCTTTATTTCTGTCCATCCCTGAAAACGTTCATATTTTCTTGGCAACTATGAGAGGACTTGATGGTTGATTTTCTCAAAATTGGTTTATAGCAGTCATCATATATAAAAAGGGTAATGATCACATGACTCCTGAATTTAAATTCATAAATTTTAGTCCAATTATTGACTGTTGGGCCTGTAATTTATGGTCTTATTGAATGTTCACATTTTTTAGAAGTTCAGCTTTATTTTGTTAGTGTCTTAGGAATTGTTCATCGTTGGATGTGGTATCCTAGTTTTTACAACCTATGGAGCACACAGACTTTTGATCACTTCGAAGGAAAATGTACAACCAACGTTTCTGGTAATCGAACTATTTAGTATCGATTTGAGCACGCACGGCATTAGCATTTTAGAAAAATTCGAGGATACATATCTCTTTTCTATTAATTATATCATGTATTGTTCGTTGATGATTTTGTATCATCCAACATTCAAAACGTATGTATTATTTTTTGTTCTGACAGAAAACATGAAAAAGAATGCATTTAGGACGCTTGAATTATTTTATCTATTGTGCAAAAACGCACATTGGACTTTCCTATTTCCCGATTTCGTTTTTGGAGTAAAATCTAGAAAAAAGATTGGTGTGGATGTCAGTTTGGCATTAGCATTTTCAAGACACCCAGACAATAATTTGGATTAGCGCATATCATAGAGAGTGAAATGCTGCTTTAGATTGCATTTGGTATTAAAGAAACAATGGTTATCTATTTGCACTTAATTTCAGATGGTATAGTGAACTATTGCTTGGTTTATGAAATTATCAAAGAAAGATTACAATTTTGTTGCAATTTAATTCTTATGTTATAATTTAGGCTGTGTATTCTTTAATTCTTATGTACACATATTTTCCCATTGCTCATTCTATATCACGTAAACTTAAATTCTCTAAATTCTCAAGTTAATATGATGCGTATTTTTAATTTTAAATTCAATTAATCAAAACATAAACCTAAATCTCAAACTTATTGAATACATTCAAATAAAATCTACTTATTGAATATATTTAGTAAATACTAAAAATATATTATAGGTCATTAGATTTGGATCTCGTGATTTTTAAAAAAGTAGATTAATTTAATGATTTAATTTAGATTTTAGTATCTTAATTGGATTCTTTTTATAGTTATTTCTTTCTCTATTCGTAGATCTCATTAATTTAATTGTGCTAAAATTACGATTTTAAGTATGACAGCTAGAAATGAACACAACTGTTTAATTATTTTGTATAAGGAAGTTTTTTGCATGACCACGTTTGAAGTCATCAAATTCAATGTATCATATAACAAATTAGCTTTTTCCTATTTAAGTTTTTTTTTTTTGAAATTAACTAGGGAAATATCAAGTGACATATTTGTAAATTGTCAAATATATTCAGTAAATTGATATTTTTCTCAATACTTGGATTTGTATCATGTGGTTTTTAAATAATGTATTTATTTAATATCTTTTAAATTACATTGAGCATCAAATTAGGTAGTTATTTATGTCCAAAATATCTAAGATTCCCTCCTTAATTACGTGGAATAATAAACATTTGCATCCTAAATTGAAGGGTTGTAATACAAACTTTATTATGGTCAATAACGGATTTCATTCCTTTTTTTATTTTAAAAATTCAAATTACATTTATATAATATCTGATATAGTTGTCTTTCCTATTATATAGGATTTTTAAAATCACACAATTTATTAATTGGTCATTGGTTAGTAATTAAAGATTTGTTAAACATATTAAGAAAACACTTAAATGTTGTTATTTACCATATGATGCTTTTTTACATGAGTACGATTGTAAAATCAATTATGGTAATTTCGATTGTAATATTAAGTATTTCAATCAGAAAGGCTTCCTTATTTCAAAGTATCAATGCATGGAGACTCATTTATTGTAGGACATAATGCTGCATATATGTTGGAATTCAGTAAATTCTTTCTCTCTTCACGTACAATGATTATTGCAGTAAATACTGAAGTATATGGATGAATGTCATATATTATTAATGTTTTGTAGTTGTAGATCCTTGCTATGTGTCATATTTTTTTTTAAAGCTCATTGTCTATGAAAAAGATGAATCACTTCCATCATTTGAAATAGCGTTTATTTCAATAATTACTGAACACAGAATAATGTTTATTTAGTTCAGCAAACTGTCTCATATTTTCTACTAAAAATAATGTTTATTTCAGTACGTACTGATGTTTATTTTAGTTGTTGATCTTTAATGGGTGTTATAATTGTTCTTTTCAAGTTCCTTGTTTGTGAAGAAGGTGGATCACATCTATCATTTGAAAAAATGTTTATTTTAGTAGCTACTAAAAACAACAAAGAATAATGTTTATTTAGCTTAACAAAATGTCTCATGTTTTTTGTATTGAAAATATTGTTTATTTCAGTAACTACTGATGCTTTGTAGTTAATGATTTTTAATGGGTGTTACTATTTTCCTTTTCGCATTTCTTGTTTGAGAAGAAGATGGATCACTTCCATCCTTTAAAGCCATTTGCGTTTCTTGTTAGTGTCATCATCACATGGTCTTCGGATGGAGGGCGAGTAGCCTCCCTCGTTTCTCCTCAAATCTGCCAACATCAGTGACGCCGTTGTTGATATCAAGGGTGGAGAAAGAAGGAAGTGGGAGGTGAGGGTTGGGATGGCGAAGGCGAAGAGGAGAGTGAAGGGGAGGATGAGGTTTGAGGCAAAGATGAAGGGATGAAAGGAGTGTGGAGGGAAGAGGTGGAAGGTGGTGCCAGTGACGTCGTTGTTGATGACGTCCATGAGAGAGAGAGAGAGAGAGAGAGAGGCGAAGCATTGGGACACAGGTGGGGTGAAAGAATCGCCGAAGAAGTAAACGAAGGATGGAGTGACAATTAATTACAGTGAAAAATGAATTTGCTCGTGTTTTCAAAAATATTCTTTACATCAGATTTACAGTCACTTACTAATTTTATGTTTTCAAAAAATAACATTCATTCAAATACAATATCTTACTGATTTTATGTTTTCAAAAGTATTCCATGCATCAAATTTCCATAACATATTAATATTTCTTTTTATGTTTTGTTAGATGAAAATCAAAAATTAGTAATTCATATATTTCATTATTTGTTTTTTTGTTTTAGGAAAACAACATCGTAATGGCTTTAAAGGATGGAAGTGATCCATCTTCTTCTCAAACAAGGAGCTCAAAAAGGAAAAGGAAAATGACGACACTCATTAAAGATTAATAACTACAAAACATCAGTAGTTAATGAAATAAATATTATTTTTAGTAAAAAAATCATGAGATATTTTGCTGAACTAAATAAATATTATCCTTTGTTGTTTTCAATAATTGCTAAAATAAACATTATTTTAAATGATGGATGTGGTCCACCTTCTTCTTAGACAAGAAACTCGAAAAGAAAAATTGTGACGTCAATTAAAGATCAACAACTACAAAATATCAATACTATCTTAAGTAAATATTAGTTTTAATAGAAAACATGAGACAGTTTGCTAAACTAAATAAACATGATTCTCTATTGTTTTTAATAGTTACTAAAATAAACGTTATTTCAAATAATGGAAGTGAACCACCTTCTTCTCAGACAATGAACTCGAAAAGAAAAATTACAACACCCACTAAAGATATGCAACTATGGTTGATATTTCACCATATATGATGGAGAGAGAAAGAATGTACTAAATTCCAACATATATGTACCATTATAACCTACAATTGATTCCTTGAAACAAGGAAACCTTTCAAATAGAAATTCAATTACAGAGTATTACAATCGAAATTACCATAATTGAATTTATAAACGAACTCATGTAAAAGAGTGTCATATGACTGATAACGACATTTAAGTGCTTCTTTAATATGTGCAATAAATCTTTAATTATTAACCAATAACCAATTAATAGGTTGTGTGATTTTGAAAATCCTATATAATATGAAGGACAACTACATCAGATATTATATAAATTCAATTCGAATTTTTCAAATAAAAAAGAAATGAAATTCGTTATTATCCATAATAGAATTTATATCACATTCCTTCAATTTAGGATACAAATGGTTATTGTCCCATGTAATTAAGGAGGGAATCTTAGATATTTTGAAAACAAATAACTACCTAATTTGATGGTTAATGTAATTTAAAAGATATTAAATAGATACAGTATTTAAAAACTACAGGATACAAATCCAAGGGTTAAGAAAAATATTAGTTACTAAATATGAGTAGTATGTATATCAATTTCAGTGTTTACAAAGATATCATATTGTAATACTAATTTTAATTCATGTCATGTTTATTGAATTAAATGTCAGTTAATACATTATAATCCACTGTAAGCAACAAAATTAGGACTTTAACTAAAAAATTAAGCATGTCATAAGTTGCACAAACAACTACTTCAAATGATAAGTTTTCATTTAACAAAGTTTTAAAAAGGAAAATACAATTCATTCACAAATCAACTTCATTAATTCTTGTTGCCTTCAGTAATTGCATTCCAATTTCCGACAAGTTATTTTGTGTGAAGTCAAACTCTAGCTCGTATGCATAATTTTCACATATTTTCATTACGAATATTCTACGATCATCACTGTCTGAATCCTATTGAAGGTAATCAGCAACAAAGATGATCTTCCAATTTTCAAAAGACAATGAATTCTTGTTTTTTTTTAAAAAATTCTTCACTCATTCCACCTAGAAGTAAGAAAGGATGTATATCACTATTTTCAGTAAAAATCACATATGAATTTATTTTTAGTAAAAATCACATATGAATTTATTTTCAGTAAAAAAAAGATGTATAACATTAAACTTCTAGTATATCATCACATATGAAAGTATATCAATTCTTGTCTAAAGAAATTCTAGGTCTATAATTCCAACAACATTTACTAAAAAAACTTCAAACTAATATTTTACTATAGAGTATTACCAATAATAAATTAACAATCTATAATTACTAACACTATACATACAACATCTACTTAAACTTGGTATTACTGACACATTCTGTCACACCCCAAATTTTCCATAATAATTTAAACAAATTAAATTACGGGAAAACTAAAGCTAAACAGTAAAATATCCAACCACCAGGAACTTGTGTGTGCGGCTAGCAGACTCCAGACTATATGCACTACACTAAACCAATCGCATGTCTGCACTTGCGAA
>JAMKQA010040116.1:0-18515 GCA_024699735.1 Posidonia australis | reverse complement strand
AAATCAATGTTAATCTATCAAAGTTTTTCGATTCATTGAATGATCTATGTAATATACATCCAACCCACATATTCATAGCATTAAGCATAAAGAGAAAACATAGAGCAATTTAATCATGACATATAATATTACATGAACTTCATCTCAAGCCTAGATCTAGAAAATTAGTCACAAATGATTACGTAAAACAATAAAATAAAAGAAGAGGAGAGAAGAAATAGAAGACATAATTAAATAAAAAAACTTTTTATTAAAGGGAACCTGAGATTACACTGATGATCTTCAGGATCTCCCAAAATAGAAGAAAAGAAAGAGAGTCTAAAACCTTACTTCCTTCCTTCCATGCTTGCTTAGGGATCCATAGATCTACATAAGGGGTCCTTTTATAGGCTTACAAAGACTTGCATATGTTAGAGACAAATTTGAATACAAAATTTAATCTTGAATTTTGAATACAAGATATTTACAATTGAGAATCTTATCCAAGTCAAAAATATCTGGTGCAAGTCCTTGGAAGGCGTTGGATTTGCATCTGAGTGCCTGGGAGGTGTCCATGTAATCTAAGATTTTCTTTGACTTTTTCCACAGCTTGACTGATATTTTGCTAGTATTTAGGCATATGGAAAATATGTGTTTGACCTTTTGACATAGCTCTAGAATTTTCTATACAAAATATCTTCTTTTCTAGCACAATTATTCTTTTCCCCCTTATTTTTGTAGATTCTTTCTAAGTCCTCAAGTATTGCAAAATTTGCGCAAAGCACCTCTAGTAATATTATTTATATACAAAATAGACAAATATGGGAATAAAATATGCATGAATTATGGGTTAATCACCCCTAGTTAGTATTTAGTTGCATATTTATGTTTTCTGTTGTTTATTTTGTTACTCTTACTACACCTAGTCTAATCTAGATTGTCTTTGTTTTTCTTGTTTGTTTTGAAGGGAAAGATACTACATGAGCACAAGGATGCCACTGAGCAGCATCCTACCATCGACCTAGGGAACCGAGAACCCACACAACTACATCAACCGTAATCTCCCCAAGGTACATTGTCAACCAAAGAAAGCAAATCGGCAAGTGGCGATCACAAAGAACTATCAACGTAAGTGGACACGGCGATGATTCTACATCAACCCTCAAAATTCACATCCACAGAAAACTGGCCATCACGGTGAGACCGGTTTAAGTCAACCGTCCGTGCAATGTAAGTTTTTATCCTTCCCTTTTATGTTATTTCCATTTATTTTTAGACATTAGTGTAGTTTTTATCCTTCCCTTTTATCTTATCCTTCCCTTTTAGTCGTGTGCTTAGGCTTTCGTGACGACCAGACCGCTTATCTGGTTTTTCTTAGTGAATAAAGAACCTGTAGTTCTTGTTGCCTATCAAATCGACACCGAGTCCTGCCGCTCTTCGGGAGGGCGACAAGTGTTGACAGCTATCACACAGGCGACAAGATCCACAAAGCCATTTCCTACAGGTCTTCCATTTTTTCATGTCTATGTTGTGTTTTTCTAGACCTGTAGTAACGAAATAAAATAAAATAATATCCTGTTCACTATTATTTTAGTTTTTTAACAATTTTTTAGGATTGTTTTCCATCCACAAATAAGGTGGAAACTATTTGTTTTACAATAAAGTTGGAAGTTATTTAAGAAAATCTTCCGTCTAGTTAAGAACAATCTGATCGAGTGAACTGGGCCAGCGCAAGCCGTTCTCCCATGCCTTGTTGGGTTGCTATTGTTAGATTGATAACTTAAGGTGTTCTACGGTGTTATTATTGACTCCTCCTTTCTCCCTAAGTCAATAATAAACCTTGGTAGATACTTCATACTTTATTGTTTCTTGTTTATTTACTGCTTTTGTGGTTTATTAGGAAACGACTCTAAGGACATAATCCTAGGTTGTGGGCCCCACTATAGAGAGACGAACTCACAACCTAGGCCTCCTTTGTAGAGCTCCTAAAGGTCTAAGGGTGGTACTCGAAGAAGAAACAAACCCATTGAGTGCAACCCTAGTTTCATAGAGGAAAAAGCCTTTACCCCTTTGCTATAGGGACCTAAACAGGCTGAGTGATCTCAGGTTAATTAACCCACTAATTAACTATTTTAACAATTAAAATCCACATTTTGTCTGGAACTTCTCTGTTTAGTTAGGCTTATTTGGCATTGGGTCTATCTAGCACAGATTTTAGTTACTAGAATAGACAGTTAATCGTGCCACTTGTTTGAGTGGTGCCACTGTCTGTCACCTTTCTTAGAGGCAATATGTTCTGACATTGCACATATCAATGACGTGAGGTAGACAACGATCTGGTTGCCTTGCTTGTAGGGTGGTTTGTGCTTGCATGATTACAGGTTACAGGAACCTTTGGAATAGTGTTTGGACTTTCTTTGTTAAACAAGTTGTAAGCTTTTGCGTTAAAGTTGTAATTTTCCTTTTCTTAGAAAACTTGTAATAGGCTTAAAGTAGTGTGTAACGCCCCACATTTTCCACAATAATTTAAAACAAATTAAATTATGGGAAAATGAAAGCCAAATAGAAAATATCTAACGACCAAGAACCTGTGTGTGCGACTAGGAGACTCCAGACTATATGCACTACACTAACCCCCTGCATGCCTGCACCTACGAAACAAAAACATGAGGAAAACACTTGAGTGACAAAAGTCACTCAGTATGCACCCCAAGAAAAGCCACGAAAAACAAAACTATAATCTATTTTCCTTTTAAATTCATTTCCCATACCATTTATTCAAAACCTCACAAACCAGGTCCACATCGCCCGAAACTACAATTGGGGCTCTACTAGCTCGAAACTACAATTGGGGCTCTACTAGCTCAAAACTACAAGTAAAGGCCCTTAATGACCAAAACCACACACAGTGAGTCGGAAAGTCTGGTACTAGGCAACCATACTTTGGCCACATGTAGTCCACCGAGGAGTGACCATGGCGTTCTACACTGCTACAGTGAAGCCACGCTGTGCAAGAGCGATCACCGTTCCACGATTCTCCCTACCTGGAGAACCCTCACAAAGCCAACCCCTCTTTGGGAAGGCTGTCTTGTCTCTTAGGACGCTACCAGCTACAGGGCATGTGTCCCACCCACACTAGCCACCATAGGGTCCGCCTCCTCACGGCGTCCTCCACACATGGTGCTCAGGAGGGAGTGTCATACCTCCACACCCGACGACACCCGAGCTTCAATGCTCACTGCGACAACAGGAGTATCATACCTCCCCGTCATGCCATAAGACACCTCAACCCGTGGACCTCAACCCGTACCTTGAGACGACAGTCAAGGAGTCTCATACCTCTAGGACCTAACGCCCCTCAGCCTCAGGTATCTCAGCCTCCGACCTTAACTAGGGAGTTGTGCTTGACCACCCGAGAATGTCTTCACATTCCCTAGTTCCGACGACATGATCCCACATTGTCTCAGCTCGCACACTGAAAACCAGGAAAACATTTTCTAAAATAGGCCAACTATTTATTTGAAATCTACTTTCCAAAATCATTTTCATAGCTTTGAAAACTCTTCCAAAACCTCAATAAAATGGCATATCAGGGGTCCCAAAAGACCACCACTGACGGCCCACATACCCCTTCAATGGGACAAAACAAACCAATCTGGAAAATCCTCGGAATTCAGATTTTATGAACTCATTTGGGCCCTAATTTGGCATGTCAAAAACAAGTTCGGTATGTGGAAAAGCCCTGGTTCAATTGATCGATCTGAATCGGTCGATCGAATCAGGTCAATGGTCAACACTCAGGACAAAATCGGTATACCGAAAATGGTTCGGTCGACCAAAATCTCCTGATTAGAGTGACCATCCAAAATCAGACGACTGAATTTTGACTAGAGGACCTAATCTTACAAAGAAACGACATACCGAAATAGTTCGGTATGCCGAATTCTGTGAAACACAGAAAACAACCCAAACCCTTTTGTCCAAAATCACCCCAACTGGGATCTCCGATCCGACCCCCTAAACAAACATCAAAAATCTTGCATAAAATATAAGATGTAGACCCTTGAGTCTACACCAAATCCCAACAAACAAAACTAAAATCCATTCACCATGCATTAAGATACAAAATCGCAGAGGCAAAAGGGTCAAAATGACCCAAAACACACCAACCGCCATAAATATCCATAAATGCCACAATATATTCCCAAAAATTCTAAAACATTAAATTTAGCCTAGATTACATGCATCCTAAGCATTTCTACCATTTTTCATGATTTCTACACATTAAATTGGGGAAACAAACTTCAGTGATTCTTCCGCCGACTCTAGTGACCATGATGCAACCACGGCCACGGGAGCACTTCGCTCAAGCTCCACGCACCACCACGAGCCACCGCACACTGATGCCGGCCCTCGAGCACACCAAGCAGAGAGGAGGTCGCGGGGAGGAAGGAAACAGGGGAGGGACAGTGAGAGAGAGAGAAAGAGAGATGGGAAAGGAGGTGGGGTGAGATGGAGGGAGAGGGGCAGGGGAAAATGAGGAGAGGAAAGGAAAGGGAGATGGTGTGCTCTAGATGGAGGGAATGCCCAAGGGAGGAGAAGGAGGCTTGGGTCGTGCATGGCGGAGGCCTCCGACTTAAAAGCCACGCAGAAGGAGTAGATGGTCGCGTGCATGCCAATCTTTCTCCCAACTACTAGTCTCGCCAACCACCGCACGAACCCAACCACCCGCCACAACCACGAGGCCAATTGCAAGCATCAACCACCGGCCCACAACTTGGGCCCAACACGAACACACTCCTGGGCCCCACACGCACAGTACCACAATGCATAGTGCCAACCACGCACAGGGACACACAAAAAGTAGCCGACCCACGAGGCCCAGGCCCAAAAGCACAAAACCACACAACGAGCCTCGGAGCAATAACGCACGTCTAGGAATAAAATTCATTAAAATGTAAATAATTATAAAATGAATTTTACGGGTGTTACATAGTGTCATGTAGAGTCTGTACCTCCCCTTTAAACTTGCAATATCCTAAGAAGAGGAGCAACAAGAGAAGACCATGTCATCAGAAGCCCACTACTCCGACTACTCTAGCACGCCAATGGCATCAACTTTTGCAAGCGGCTTCATTGGTCAACGTGGTTTCCTGTCCAACACATCGACCCTACACATGGCCCAATCGATCAAGAGAGGAGGAGAGGAAGAGATGAGCCATTCACAGCCATGGGTTGTTCCATCATCAATCATTTCACATATATTCCCTGTAGGAACTTCCAACCAAATCCATCAATCCATGGCCTATCCTAACCTCTATGGCCCACAAGTTACAAATACCCATGGGTCTTCTCTCTTAAACTATCACTAGGGCCCAATAGCCACACCTCACATGAGAAATACACATACAGTGCCACTGAGAACAGTTAATTTCCTTATCCATGGTCTAATATTTACACAATCTCCCACTCCGTGCCTAGTTACACCAGGCTACCCTTCCTCTGCCCCAACAAACTATGTGGACACCACCGAGCCATCACTCACATCATCACCTAGGGGCAACCCCACCTTATCATACCCCATTCTTTACACTCGCGAAACCTCCTTTTTCCTCAGCATGGTACTCTTCTATAGTAGCAGTTCCTACAATTTCAAGGGTACCAAGGCCAAGTCAGTCAGTCAATCTAGGGGCATATATCAAGAAGATAATCTCAAACACACTGGTTGAGGTAGGGGTCACATCAAAGGCACTGATTGGCTTTGACATGTCAAGGTTCCCATCTTTCATCTTGCCACTAGGGTTCAAGTTGCCCAAAACACCAAAGTACGATGGGATAGGCGATCCAAGAAGTCGTCTAGCCACTTTTACTATAGACGTCCTGCCTTATCAACATGATAATGGACTTACAATATACCTTTTCTTCAAGAGCTTGGAAAGAGAAGTACAGAGGTGGTTCAACACACTCACAGCATATGACCTCAGTGACTTCAAACTTGTGCTGGAAAAGTTTCTACAATAGTATGTACATTGCATTTAGCATAAACCCACCATTGCAAACATCCTAGCCGAGAAGATGAGGCCGGAGAAAGACTTAGCCACATACACATGTAGATGGAGGGACATGGCAGCCTGATCAGAATGCCTATCCCTGAAGAATAAGCTATTGAAGTTATCGCCCGAAACACCACTAGAGCGCTCAAGGATGGCTATTGATGGACAACTTCCAGACGTACTCCTAGCTGTATGATAGAGCCACAAGAGTCCTTTGCAACAGAAAGGACTTACATTTCCTAGAGTATGAAGAAAAGGGCAAGAAGAAGGCCTCCAGCTATGCACTCGAAGGCATTACAAGTGACATGTCCCAAGTCTCGATCTAACATGAATAGAGAGGATCACTAGTCCAACACTAGGGGCAGCCAATGCATTGTCAGCCACAACTACATCAGGGGCAATACCAATACCAACTGTCGCAACAACAAGTCCAATGCCAAGGGAAGCCCATACACTATCAACCGTAGTACCAGCAGGGGCAATATCTAGCTCAACTAGTGTAGCATCAATAGCAATAGCCTCCGGACTACCTAGTCAACACCCAACAAGGGCAGCCACAGAAGCAAAGGACAGACCATGCCATCCCTCTACCACAAAGCTACCAAAGGTGAAGCTATCCACTACTTCCAGAGCTGGTCTCCATTGTCTACAGAATACTAGTAGAGAGTAGAGATATTCAACCTCTAGCTCCTACCCCAAATGCTCCTGGTGCTAATCTATCCAAGTATTACCCATACCATCAGAAAAACAAACATACTCTCAAGGAATGTCTTATTGTCAAAGACAAGATCTATGAACTAAACGACTCGAGGGAAATTATATGCATAGAACTAAAGGAGAAATTAAGGGCAAGTCAGGGAAAACAATATGAGATCTATCAAGATCTTTTGCCCAACATCCCAGTACTCCACATGGAGGCCGAGGAAGACAAGCCAATAATTCCGAATCTGGTGACTATAGATATCCCTTTTTCGCATTTCTTAGAGTCATCTAGGATAAGAACCTGTGAGGTGCCCCAAATCACAAGGCTAGGGATCTTCTACTCTATTTTCCAGATATTTCATGTTTTCTTTAAAAACTTTCTTGATTTTCCTTGGTTCAAGGTTGTTAGCTGTGGCAAAGTTAATCTACTCAAGTTGGTGGCAAGCTTGAGTCCCTTGAACGTTTTGATGTGAGTCATTAGCTATGGCAGAGCTAACACTCTCATCTTACTTAAATTGGTGGCAGATATGAGTACTTTGAACTTAAAGAAGGTGTTTTTATGATTTCATGTGATTTCTGAGTATTTTCTGACTTTTAAGG
Organism: Posidonia australis; assembly: GCA_024699735.1. Classification (NCBI taxonomy): domain Eukaryota; kingdom Viridiplantae; phylum Streptophyta; class Magnoliopsida; order Alismatales; family Posidoniaceae; genus Posidonia; species Posidonia australis. The sequence goes on along the minus strand of JAMKQA010040116.1, from coordinate 11,181 downwards.
AGTTTTTGTGGATTTAACATAAAAGATAGGGGCAGAACGCAAAAAGATCAGGATGTTGCCAGCAGTAGAGGTGACTAGTCTTGTTGCCACAAGTGCAGTCGACTAGTGCTTGCCACATGTATAGGCATCGAGAATTCTTTCTCAAGATTATTTGTCATCTCGAGCTTTAATATAACATATGGGATATTTATAAATATTATAATGATTTTTCCCATAATTATTCTAATTTCTAGGATTTTCTACATACTTAAATATTTATGAAATATCATATAAATCTCTATCAATGCCAGATAATTCGAGAAAATTCTAGAAAAATGGGTGACATCAAGATTAATATCATATATTTTTATCATGATTTAAAAATGCGATATGATATTAATTATCACTTTTTTAAATGCTAGAATTATTTATAATTGAAAAAGATAATTTCAACATCTATTTAATTTTCAAATATTTATTTAGTTATGAGATTGGAATTTGTTATAGATATATTTAACATAATTCTCGTGATTATTGGGGATTTTATCTTTCAAATTTGAATTTGATTTTGAATTCAAATATTTTCTATAATATTCTAGCAATTTCGAGAGAGTTTGAAAAGGTCAAGACTAGTTGATTACAATTCCTAGATATTTGTTGAATTAGTTTTGAATTTTTATTTTAAACGTGGAGATATTTAGAGCTCATTGCCACAAGAAGCGGTGACTAGTTTCTAAAAGATGATTCTGGGCTGTCGCCAACTCTTGTAGCAAAATATCTAGATATGTCGTTGGTCTCACCGACAGCGAGTCCTAAATATCCCAATTTTCGAATTTTCGAGTAGATTCAATATCTAGATATTTTTGTGACTTATTTTTGACGAGATTTGACGTCCTCATGCCTATAAATAGATCCTCAGACCTTGAGTTCTAAGAGGCCTTCTGAAATTTAGAGAGAGGTTACTTAGAAAGATTAATTCCTAGCAAAGCCCTACCAAAATCATCCTAGATCCATAGAGAGCCTTTCAATCCAAGCTTATGCACACCTTAGGAGCTCCGTTCAGGCCTCCACTTCCCCATCCACTCTGTAGCATACGAGAGTAAAGGGAGTATCTTCTAATTCTTGCATTTTTATCATTACATAAATCCTTTGCATGACATAGATTAGCCCATGGCATATGCATGCGGGAAACCACCCCCTTGTTAGTATTTAGTTGCATGTTTAAGTTTTTCTTTTGTTATTTGTTTACTGCACCTAATCTAATCCATTTTCTCTTATTTTTCTTATTTGTTTTCAAGGGAAGGATGTTACATAGCACAAGGAGGTCACCAAACGACATCCAGCTGTCGATTCAGTGAGTTAGTGAACCCATGACCTCAACTTCACATCAGATCTTGGGTTTCCACATCATACCAATAGCAAAACACAAAAAGGGATCTACAACAATGACCATTGAGCTTGATCTAGAGCAATTGAGTGAAGATCCCATGGAACTCGAACAAGAGATGGTAGTAGCTGAAGATACTATGGTCTTCACTCTAGCGCATGACCTTGCCCGAACAGGCAACCCAAAGGAGCTGTGAACCGTCTATGATGAGTATGACAACCAGGACGACATAGGGGACAGCCAGTAGGTCCAAGAAATGCTAACCAAACGCATCATGGCCTACATCAACCAAGGGCCACCTCCAACGCAAGAGGAACCTGTCAGAACAGAGCTACCACTTGTCTACGATGAGTATAGCGACACAGACTGGTATGATCTAGAGACTACAATCAATGCTCTCTACCAGTAGCTGTGCTCACACACTAAATGCCCTTTGCCAACACCCTCATGAAGCTCGTGCTAGAGACAAGCCTCCTCCTAAGCCACCAGATCTGGCAAAGATAAGTGAGCCCACCAGGGGCATCAATGAGTACACTAGTCAAAAGGAGAGCAAAGGGAACACAAGTAGTCATGCTTCAATGGAAATGAACCCTTCACAAAGACACTCAGCCACTAGGGGCACGCAAGAGCAACCAAGCTAGGACCAATCCGACTATGACCCCAAGAAGGTGAAAACTAGGCGTAAGCCAAAAGTAAAATCAAATAATGCACCGTCAACACCTAAGCACTTAATGCTAGAGGCAGGTTCCTACAGCCACCCCACAGGTAAGGCCCTCCATCTGGGAAGGGAAATAAGAAACTCGACTGAGCCTGACTAAGGGCAAGGTTATTCTATTCATTTTCAAAAACATGTACATAAGACATTAATTTCTTTGCTTGAACATTTCCTTGTCTTTTGTATTTTGTATGCTAGGATAGCAACAATAGAAAAAAAATAATAACAATGATTGATGAGTGTGGGTCATGCTTAACACCTTAGAACATTAAGCAAAGTTGCCAACATATTATCTTGGGTTTTCCTAAGCAGAGGATGTAACTCCTAGGGAAGGTCCACCCAATGGGTAGGATGACCTAAAGATACCATTCAGATCTATGGAAGTTACATGTACTCTAGAAGTACACCCTCCAAGCAATATGCTAAAAGCCTAAAGGAGGACTCAAGACCTAATACCAGCTAAGGAAGAAAGTTATCTCCTGCATAGAAAAGAAGCTAAGCAACTAGGATAACCCTAACCTTGGTCTTATCTTCACAAACACCTTGCACGGGGAGATAAGAGCAAAGTAGGCTTAGAGTCTAGGCATATCATAAAAGCCACTTGCCTTGTTCTGCGTGGCCTCTTAACATAAGTCTAAGAAGGCAGTGATGGAAGAGCACATTAAAAAAACCAAATAACTTAAAAAGTACCCAAAAGAGGAGAGTGTACATAAAAGTTGGGTACACTGTCATAGCATAAGTCCGAGAAGGCAGTGATGGGTGGGTACTCAAAATGGAGTGAGACAACTAACGAACAAGGAGATGTGCTGTCATAGTGTAAGTTCGAGAAGGTAGTGACGGGTGGGCATCTATAGAAAAATAACATGAGAAAGGAATGTACAAAAGAAAAAGAAAGAAAAAAAAAGCCAAAACCCTTAGGTAAGCTACAAGTACATTAGGGCTAACCACTGGCAAGCGGCACTAGGCTATAGCCATCGTTGAGAGTCTACTAAACCTTGAGCCTCCCCACTCCCACCTCTCTAGGCAAGGGGCAGGAAAACCCTCGAAGCTTAAGGACAGAGTAAATAAGGGAGGTAATAATCAACTAAGGCCAATACGAAGTCCCTAGGTCCTCAAAAGGCCAGAGCATGATGAAAGGGACAATTCTCTCACCTTGGATAATACAAGGCAGCAATGCTAAATGCATAAGAGAGAGGGTTGTGACTGCACTCATCATTATCATCAATCAAAAAAAAAAATCCAAAAATTCAAAAAAAAAAAGAAAATCCAAAAATCCAAAAAACAATATCAGAAAATCAATGATAGAAAAAATCATAAAATCAGAAAAAAACCAAAAAATAAAAGTAATGCCATCCACCTTACCTATAAGTGAAAACATAGTAAGGAAACTAGAATTGGTCTAGCTAGTGATGTAACCATCGATCCACTAGATTTTGGAGGTAAACATCCAACTTAAGCGTGCCTTCACGGCTTGGGTTCGTTTTGCCCCACAAAGACATTGCCCTGCATTGATCTTTAGAGCATCCACAGATGACTCACAATCGGCGTCCATCGGGCTCGAGTTTTCCATCCCCTGTTGAGGCCAAAACTAATTCACTCCAACTAATTTCAAATATAGGGGAGTAAAAGGATAACACTATAGTACTTTTCTTAGGCAACTTAGCCAACCCTTCTGAGGTAGGGAAAGGTACACCTTTGATTACTAACATGTTTTATTAAGTGTGTAGGTATCATCCCACCACATGTTAGTACATAAGCCCCACCATGAGGCTAAATCAAGTCCCACCATGGAATTACATGAAGTCTCGTTGAGAATGGACTCCCGCCTTTGGAGTCCCAATAGTGTACACAGACACACTACTCCAACAAAGAGGCAAACCCCGATTTGGTAAAGGAAGGGTTCACTCCTGTAACACCTGTAAAATTCATTTTTGTAATTATTTACAATTTTATGAATTTTATTCTTGGACAGGTGTTACTGTTCCAAGGCCTATTGTGTGGTTTTGCGCTTTTGGGCTTGGGCCTCGTGGGCCGGCTACTATTTACATGTCCCTGTGCGTGGTTGGCATTGTGCATGTGGGGCCCAAGTGTGGGGCCACGTGGGGCCCAGGTGTGGGACCTCGTGGGGCCCACGTTCGTGGGCTGGTGGTTGAGGATGGCAGTTGGCCTCTTGGTTGTGGTGGGTTGTTGGGTTCGTACGGTGGTTGACGAGGCTGGCGTTTGAGGGAGGTTGGTATGCAAGTGGCTGACAGGTTGGCATGCACGCGACCACCTACTCCTTCTACGTGGCTTTTAAGCCAGAGGTCTCCACCATGCATGACCCAAGCTTCTCTGTTCTTCCTCGTGCATTTCTCTCTATTTCGAGCACACTTCCTTTCCCTCTCCCTCCACTCGCCCTCTCCCTCCATTTCACTCGACCTCCTTTCTCGTCTCTCTCTCTTCCTCTCTCTCACTCTCCCTCCCCTGTTTCTCTCCTCCCCGCGACCTCCTCTCTGCTTGGTGTGCTAAAGGGCCGGCGATAGTGTGCAGCGGCTCGTGGTGGCGTGTGGAGCTTACGTGGAGTGCTCTCGTGGCCGTGGTTGCGTCATGGTTGTCGGAGTTGGTTGGAGATTGCTGGAGCTCATTTTCAGGTATGCATCTCCAATCCCTCTATGACCATGCTGACCCGGGGGTCCGGCACGGAGTCGCGCTAGAGGGAAGGAGATCACAGCCATGCCAAGATGGCGTAGGTGCAAGGAAAGATAAAAGAAAAAGAAAAGAGGAGTCGCCACCTAGTCTTTTAAGGGAAAGACGAGGAAAACCACAAAAAAAGATTGGATGCATGAGGTGCAGATGTGAAGACTGGATGTCTGCTAACCAGAGGATGAGTAAGGATTCCTATTACGCACGAGGACGGTGTTAGGCATCCTCGTATGCTCGATAAACTCAGTCTTTCTAGTCTAGATTGCTTGCTAAAGGCTAGATGGATGTTTGCTAAACCTGGATCCTACTCTAATCATGATAATATGTATGCCATGACAAGACTGGATGGATGTGCAGGATGATGTGCGAAAACTGCGAAGAAATCCACATGAATCCCAAAATCACATGAAATGATGAGGTTTTTGTAAAGAACGCCTTTGAAAACCATAATGATGTCAAAAGGATGAAAAGTCAAGTCTACCCATGTCCTCGGAATCATGGAAAAAGTCGTGAAAATCAAAAAAGGGAAAAATAATCTGTGGTGGGGTCAATGTTGGCCTTCAGGCCTGTTAATGTACGCCTCAGGCGATGAAATCCAAATCAAATCAAAATCTGAAATGTCGGATTAAAGCAAATTAAATCGAATATCGAATAAGAAACTCTGAATGTGAAGTGAAGGAAGAAATCCACTAAAGAAAAGGCAAGGGATGTTGGCTCGCTAAATGCAAATGTGAGGAAAAGTAATATGAAATGCATGGATAAGTGCCTAAATGTGCAAAGATTCCAAAGGATGGCTTAGACAAGGACTATGCAAGACTGAGTGCAAAAATTGAGATGTATGCTCATGAATTGGTGGCATAGGGGCAATTTGGTCATTTCCCTGGCTAGATGTGATAAATGCTAGCATGGGAGTGATGCATGGCCTAAACAATGTTAAATATGCGTCAAATGTCCAGAAGATGTTACTTGCAAGAAAACATGGAGGAGAAAATCAACAAAATGATGTAAACACAATAAAGGACAAACATAAGGGCCAATATGCAAAATTTACAAAAAGGAGTGAGAATCTGGATGAAAAACATGCTCATGACATCTATCCTAGCCTGAAGATGATGGGTTCAATGTCAATGTGGCACTGGGATGTAAAACTTGCACTTGGATGATTTCTTGAAAAGTCAGGGTCTGAAGTGCAAATTCACACATAAGTACAAATGTGACTAGAATGTGAGACTAAAAACCAAACCTCAGTGAAAACATGATTTTTAAACAGAATCTATAATTAAATGCAAAATATGAGATGCAATGAGTGGAAAATATCCCAAAATATGTAAGAAAACATTTAAAACCCTAAATGATAGATTTAGAAATAATCTAAGGGCCTATATGTAAATTGCATGTTCAGGAATGATTTGATGTGAATCCAGGACTTTTATGCAAAATTTCTAGACCAAAGGTGATAAAGTTGGGATTTTATATTGCTTAGTGCAATTATGAAGTTTCCTAAGGTCTAGGATGCAAATTTCATAGAGAAAACTCATTTTTTAAAGTTCTGAGAGCTAAATGCAAAAGACCAGGACCAAACTGTAAAGAAAACTAAATTTAAATGATAGTTAGTGTGATTTTCAAATCTTTTAGGGCTCATATTGCAAATTTCCCAGAGAAAAATCATTTTAAAGGATTCCAAGGGCCAAATGCAAATGTTTAGGACTTAAATGCAAAGAAATCATGGTTCTAGGGACCTAGATGTGATAAAAACAAGCATTAATATGTTTGGAATTAAAAAATAAAATATTCAGGGGGTCACATGCAAAATTCACAGAGAAAATAAAAGAATGGAAAGTATTTTAAAACTAGAGGGACTAAAATGCAAATGTTTGGACGCATATGCAATAAAAAAGGATTTAAATGTAATAAAATATGAACCTGATAGAGATAAACCTAAACAAAAGGGTCTGGGCCCAAAAAAAGTTCATTCGAAGATCGCCGGAGGATCGCGGGCGTTCTCCCTCCGGTGAGGCACCAGTAGCTATCTAGCGGCGGAGGGGGGCGCGCGGCGACTACGGAAGCTTCCCGGAGGCACGACGATCATCCCTAGGAGGTTGGGCAAGGCTGGGGAGGCTTGAGGCCTCCCCCCCACCTCGCGCTTCGGCGGTGTCCTCTGAATGGCGACAGAGCGGCGCAGCAGTGTCCCATGGGCTGGAGTAGTGCGGTGATAGCTGGAAAAGCTCCGGGGTTACGTGAGGAGTCTTCTGGTGGCTTCGATGATGGCTGGGGTGGTCCCAGTCGATCCCCCCATCCCCTACGCCCACGGTGAGGCTGCGGTGGATCGGCGGGGCGTTCTAGCGGTCCAGACGGCGAGGGAGCGGCGTGGGTGGCTTGTGGTGATGCGGAGAGCCTTCCGGAGGAGGTGGGTCGAGGCTGGCGCAACCAGGGGACCTCAGGCGCCACCATGGCAGAGGGTCGCTGGCAGTAGTAGTGGCAACGGCGACGGGGCTGGCTGAGCATCGGCGAGGGTGTCTCTGGGTCTTCAGATGGCCAAGGAGGCTAAAGGGGAGGAGGAGAAAAGAGCAGGAGGGAGGAAGGATGGCCCAGCGGGCTCGCTCCACCGCAGGGGGCTATGGGTTCACCGAAGGGAGTGAACCCATCACCGGAGATAGGGACGACGGCATGCAGGGGGGCGCCGCTCCACCGCGACTCGATACAGGGGCCTAGGGGACCTAAAAGGCTATACAGAATTGAACTAGAGGGAGGAGAATTGTACCTAGTGTGTGCAATGTCCTCTCCAGTGCGGAGGGTCGACGGCGAGGCGCCTCTGGTGTCTCTAGTTTGCAGAAAAAGGTGGCCGTTGGCTTGGGGAATTAGGGCCGGAAGCTTTCGTGGGCTGATGGTCAAGGTAGAAAGGCTCTGGATCACTAGGAGAAGGTTGGAAGCTTGCAGGTCTCTGATGGATGAAGATGGGTCAGTTCGTCGACAACAGCCAGCTTTATACTCCGGCAAGGCTTCTCAGAGCCCTCAATCCTCCTCCCTTCAGCAGATGAACGCCGTTGGATTGGGCGTGAGCTAGAGGAGGCTGGCCAAAGATCACGAAGGCTGAGATCTGCTCCGGATTCCTCGGGATTGCTCACTGGAGTTCTCGCCAGAAAATTAGGGTCGTCGGAATTATTTTTGACTTTTCTAAAGTTCTGAATTGAATTTTTGAATTAAACAGTGTTGGGCTTAGTGGGCTTAAGGTTTTGGATTTTTATTTTGGTTTATCTTTTGACTTATATTTTGGGATGTTTAGGGTTTTTTTTAGGTTTTTAATTTTAGATTTTTAATTGGGTTTTGTGGGTTTAGTTTAATTTCTGATTTTGTAATTTAGGGTTTAGTTAATTGGTTTTAAATTAGGATTTTGATTAGTTTAGGTTTTTTTGGTTTGAGATTTTTTAGGGATCTTTTAGGGTTTTGATTTTAAGTTTTTTTTTAATTAGGGTTTTGAATTTTAATTTAGGCTTTTTATTTATGTTTTATGATTTTAATTAAATTTGTGGTTAAGGTTTAATTAGGTTTTTGATTACTTTAGGGTTTTTAATTTATTTTTATGATTTTAATTATTTTAGATTTAGGGTTTTTGACTTCAATTTGGAATTTGGGTTTAATTAGGGTTTATGGTTTTAATTTTGGATTTTTGAATTTTAATTAGGTTTTATGTTTTTAATTTAGGTTTTTTGTGTTTTAATTAGGTTTTTTGGATCAATTTAGGATTTTACTTAATTAGGATTTTTATTGCATATTAATTGGATTTAATTGGATTTTACTTAATTAGGGTTTTTATTGGATTTTAAGTGGATTTTACTTAATTAGGGTTTCTATTTGATTAAATAATTTGATTTTAAGTGGATTTTATTTGATTTGTTTGGATTCAAGTTTAATTGGGTCAGAGTGGGCTAGTGTAGGCCCGATTGGGCTTGTGTAGGCTAGAATTTTGGTGGTCGCAACCCGAGCATCATCTAGAGGAGCTTGCTGCCAAGACTTCAAAATCGGGGTGTCTACACCTTTTAATAGAGAGCTTTAAAATGGTAGAAATTGATAGGGTTGCATGAAATCTAGTTAAATTTACATTTCTAGAATTTGTTGTGATTTTATGAGAATTTATGGTGGATTTATGGGCATTTATGTCAGTGGTTGCGTTTTGGGTCCTTTTGACCCTTCTTCCTTTGCGATTTTATATCTTGATGCATGGTGAATGGATTTTAGTTTGCTTGTTGGGATTTGGAGTAGACTCAAGGGTGTACATCTTATGTTTTATGCAAGATTTTTGGTGTTTGTTTAGGGAGTCCGATCGTAGGTCCCAGTTGAGGCAATTTCGAATTGTAGGGTTTGAGATGTTTTCTGTTTTTCATAGAATTTGACTTACCGAACCATTTCAGTATGCCGTTTTTCTGTCAGATTAGGTCCTCTGGTCGAAATTCGGTCATCTGATTTTAAGTGGTCGCGTGAATCAGGAGATTTCGATTGACCGAATCATTTTCGGTATACCGAATTTGGCCTGAGTGTTGACCGTTGACTTGATTCGGTCGACCGATCTAGGTCAGCCTACAGAACTAGGGGTTTTTGGCATATCGAAATCATTTTCGGCATGCTGAATCTGGGCCCAAATATGTTTATAAAATCTAATTTCCGAGGGTTCTCTTGATTGGTTTGTTTTGCCCCTTTAAGAGGGATGGTGGGCCGTCAGTGGTGGTCTCTTGGGACTCCTGATGCGCAGTTTTGCCGAGGTTTTGGAAGAATTTTCAAAGATATGAATATGGTCTTGGAAAGTGGATTTCAAAACGATAGTTAGCCTATTTTGGAAAAAGTGGTTTTCCAGATTTTCTGTGTGCAAGCCGAGACAGTGTGGGACCGTGTCGTCGGGACCAAGGAATGTGATGACATTCTCGGGTCGTCGGGCGTGACACCCTGGTCGAGGTTGGGGGCCGAGATACCTGAGGCTGAGGGACGTCGGGTCTTGGAGGTATGAGACTCCTTGACTGTCATCTCAAGGCTAGGGTTGAGGTGTCTTGTGGCATGACGGGGAGGTATGATACTCACTACAAGAAAAATTAGATTTTGCGAGAACAACTAGCGAGGACTTAGCGAGGACATGTCCTCGTAATAATCTAACGAGGACATATAGCGGGGATTTTGCGAGGAATTGTCCTCGCAATACCATAGCGACTTTTTTGCGAGGATTTTTTTCTCGCAATGTCCTTGCTTGAATTTAGCGACTACATAGTGAGGAAATGTCCTCGTTAATGTCCTCGCTAATTCAGGTATAAAATACCTCGACGCAGGTCGTTCTGCCCCTTTCTTTCTTAACCTAAATTCTCGTCCATCCACGTCTTTTCCGCCTCCTCCTCCACCGCATCCTCCTCCCGCCTGTCGACGATGCTCCTCCATAGCACCTCCTCCTCCTCCTCTCGCCTGTCGACGGAGCGAGCCTCCGCCTGTCGACGGAGCGAGCCTCCTCCCGCTTGTCGACCATACAATCGCAGCACCTCCTCCCATCCTCGAAGCGAGTCTCCCCCCATCGCAGATGGGTATGTAGTCTGGTGGTTTGGTTTTTCTTGCTTAACCTGAGTCATGGAAGAACCAACACATCATTTTAGGGTTGTTTCATTTATTTTTATATTCATTTTAGGTGTCCTGTTGACTCAAAGATAGCACGATTTATTGGATGATTTAGCAGTGCTTGTTATTTGCATTTTTCATTTCAACGTGCAATCAGATGTTATCCAGACATTGCGATAGAAAAAAGCAGGCCTCATCAGCGACACAGTTTCATCTTTATGATTTTTTTTCTTTGTAAATTTCTTGTCATCTGAATTTAGTTTTTCCTTTACTTATGAAATATCTATGAACTAGAATAGCAAATTTGATTGTTTAAACATGATTGTTTAGCTGCATCTCTGCTCATTTGTTTATCATCATATGATTGTTTAGCTGCATCAGACAGTTGTCAGAAAAATAGTTTTCCAAGTCTAGTCTTTTTTGTTTTTCAGAAGTCAGTCTTTCTCCTTGCCTACCTTCCAAACTTTAAAGTATGCTTCTTTCTTAACTGACACTTCTTATTTAAGAGGGATCACTGATATTCCATTTGCTGATTAGAATAGTGTGTATACCAATATCTTCATGTTGTGCCATTTAATTGCTGCAGCCTGAGACATGAAAGTTACTGCAGTTGCAAACAATACTGAACTTGTAAAAACCAAATAGTAAATGGCTAGCCTTCATATCACTTAAAAAAAATAAAAAAAATGTTGCAAAATAACGTGATGGCCTTTTGCTGCTCCTCATCATTATTTTTCATTGGAGCCAGTGATTGATAGCATAATTATGTTGGATTATAAATTACAAAGGCGAATACAAATGACACTAAGACCTTTTTTCTCTTACATGG
>JAMKQA010040115.1:0-10474 GCA_024699735.1 Posidonia australis | reverse complement strand
TAGTAGCAGATTTTCTGCAGAATGGGACTTTCTCTCAGCCAAAGGGTGTGTTGGGTTGTTTTTGGGTGCCTCTCATGGTTGCAAATGGTTCTCTATTTATAGGGATCTATGAGAGGGGTGACTCATGGATGCTGGAGGGCCTCGCAGACGAAGAGGCTCGAATATTCTCGAGCACATTCGTTGGCAAAGGTAACAGCCGAAAGATGGAAGGTCAACAGTCGTGGTCTGGAAACGGCTGGGCGCTTGCTTGGTGCGCCTGTGATGTGCGCCTAGAAGGTGCACCTACAAGGTGCGCCTATGAGGTGCGCCAACTCAGCTCACAGAATCTCTGATTGGGGCTCTGGCTTGCTAATAGGTTTAGGACTTGGTTTAAGGGCTGATCACATCCAAAGCAACATAAGATACTCATCTCCGGGTTACCTCAAAATCAGGGTGTCTACAGCATGGATCTTAGCCCAATGATGATAAGCAGAATAAGCTTGCCAATGTGGGGAATGTGTAGCACCTCCTCAAGTAGGTACTATTTAGGAACTTAGAGAGTGAGGGAGCCACCTTTCATTGTGAATTGGGCGAAGTATCCAAACTTCTTAGGGACCCTGCACCTCCCATAGGGAGATAAAATGTTAAGGGTGAGAGTGAGAGCGCAAGAAATAAAACAAAAATATATATCTGAAAAAGGGCATAAAAGAATAAGAAGACAGAAGTCGCAGATTGAAGTCCGTTGTAAAGAGAAAGGCATGGCGGGTAGCTCTATCCCTCCAATTTATCTTGGAGAGGAGTCGGAGTGAATACCTGGAAGACATGTTACAAAAGGGCCTAGCCAACCCTTTAAACAGCACCAACTCCCCACCATTGACTAGGTATCTATTACCTCCAAGCCAGGGATAGGGTGAACCCACATGCCTATGAGGGGAAAAGAATAAAGAATGAATAAAATAAAAAAGCAGGGGTATGGTCCAGTGGGGTTTGGAACGGAGCCCAAGACACAATGACCCATTTCCAGAGAGCCACCCAAAAACTAGGGCTTGGATAAAGTCTAGTGAGGTCTGGAGTTGTTGTTCCCTTGTACTTGGCAGTAAGCATCCCAATGCGGAGGGCACCAATAAGATTCCACGAATCATTTAGCATGCATGCATCTTCTTTTTGCAAATATCATCCTAAAACGTCGTAGATTATCGCTTGGTTCTCTTGGCTAGGATGTGACAATGACTTTCAGTTCAAGAGAATCAAAAGGACATCGCCTAAACTAGGGGCATGTAAGCTGCTCTTGTCAGTTGGGACCATTTATGTCAGGCCAGGGGCATGTCAGCTGTCCTATGGTTAGACACACTGAGCTAGTACTCGACCAGGGGCATGTAAGCTACTCTGTTTGGTCAAGAGTCGTCCATGTCAGGCCAGGGGCATGACAACTGTCCTATGGTTAGACGCTTTGAGCCAACACTTGACTAGGGGCATGTCAGCTATTCTGTTGGTCAAGGACCTCGGCAATCTGCTGGGGGGGTGCAATCATCAGATAATCCTGATCTTCCAAGTTTTATGGCCACTTCTCATTACTTGGGTGCCTGGTCAGAACCAGTTGAAACTAGGGTTTTCCCTCAAAGTTGTGCGCAAGATTTAGTCTGTCCAACAACTCTCTATCCAGTCAGCTATAGTTTATAGCTTTAGGCCAGTCTCTCTGGCTCTTACAATATCATTGCGCTGTATCTTTTATCTGTCTACTTTGATCTTGCTAAGTGCTGTTGAACGAAGCAAAATTGAGATCTGTTTCTAAAACAGTGTTTTGAGCATGTACTGCAGGAGATCATTTGCCCTTTCTGAGGAGTCTAGGGCCAAGAAAGCTGAAGTGCCTTTCAGATCATGGGTTTCCCTACGATGGTGGTGCCCACACACTGCTCAGAAGTGCTCCAAGCATGGATCAAGTAGTTGACTGAAAGTGATCGCGACAAGCTGTAGATTTGGGGAATCTCTTCAAAGCTTCTGGATATCGTGAAGGTGGAGGTTTCCCGATACTTTTTGTGTGCAGCAGCCCGATTCTAGATACCGTCTCATCATGTTTTCCGCTTTGGGAGAATTGAATTGACCCCAACCTTGGAGGAGGTTCACAAAATATGTTGTCTACAGAGGTTCCTAGGACCCACCATGTTTATGCGGCGCGATGGGTATTCTTCAGTCTTGAGTGAGCTAACTGGCCTATCAACCAGTGATTGTGGTCGTCAGCTCATTTGTATAGACAAACTTTCTCCCATGCTGAAGCTAGCTTACTTTGACAAGGTGGCCGGAATGCACGCCTCCTTAGGCATCGAGCTTTGGTTGAAAGGCTTTGTTGTCTGCTTCCTGGGAGAATTGATTTTCTGCCATGGCCGGATGGTTGTAAACATTGAAGTCGCTGAGATCACTTTGGCAGTTGTTACCAGACAAGTAGATCTAGCCCCATTCATCTTGGCAGAAACTTACCGGGCTCTGGACCGATCATTGCGCCGCTGCCGACACAGGTCACCTACCCTAGCGAGGAGGGTATCCGGAGCTGCCGCCGGTGAGGGTGATGCAGCAGGGGGAGGGCCGCATATGCCGTGTGGGTTGCACCTGAGTGCTCCTCCGGATCCACCATCATCCACCTAGTGCTGCAGCATGATGGCCAGCATATCCGTGCAAGAGTGCTGAGTGTGGTTGTGGAAGTGACGGTGCCTGGACCTGATGGTGTGCAAAAGAAGGATGAACATAGAACTGTGTGGTAGTGGGTGCTGAGTGTGGGAGTAACAGCTGCTGCAGTGGTACGGTGCTAGGCTGCAAGCTCTGGGGATGCTGCACTCCAGCCAACCCAAGGGGTTGACCACCAGATGTTGGAGTTGAATGTTGTGCAATGATGTGATGTGTGGGTGCAGTGAAGAGCTGGGGTGAAGGCTGAAGTGGTGGTGCCAATGCCTGGAACACCAGAGCAGGCTACCAGGGAGCCTCAGGAATATTGGGATCTATAGTGGACTGAATGGTCATGGCCATGCTCTCGATCTTCTGAGCGAGAGCCAGCAGATATTCTACCTGCACGGTAGGAGGCCCCTCAAGGATGGCAAGGGATGGGACAGTCAGAGGTTCAAAAGTCACAGATGGGACAGAGGTAGGTTGCCCTGGAGGCAAGGAATCTGCGAGGATTGTTGCCACAGCAGGCAGAGTGCTAAAAGAGATGGAACCCTGAGGAAGTGGGGCCATCAATGATACTTAGTTGTTTGCCTTAATGTTTTGTTTAGGGTTGTGTTGCAAAGTCTTCTTATTAGTTTCTCTCCTTTAGCTTCCTAGAATCCTAACCATTTCGGTTGACCCTAGTCCTCGTGGGATCAACCTATACTCCCCGCCGTGCTGGTGCTTGTGTTGGTGTTGGCGTCGGTGTAGGTGCAAACTCTACCTCTTGTGTGTTGATCACAATGACCTTTCGGTCGATCAAGTCCTGGATAGTATTCTGTAGAGTGAAACAGTTAACCGTAGAATGTCCCATGACCCTATGGAAACTACAGAATAGGCTCGCTTTGTACCACCCAAGAAAGGGATTTAGTAGTGGACGAACCTTCAGAAGCTTTGGGAGCAATTGTACTTTTGGTAGGACGATGCTCAGGGGCTCGATCAAAAGAGTATACTCCTGCTCTGGGTGACGAGGCCGTCCTTGTCCTTGGTATGGTCCTTGCCTTGTTGGTGCAATGGAATACACTGGCTTGGTGATGGTGGTGATATGGGAAGTGCTGGGTGTCCTATGTATAGGTGTGTGGACTACCTAGTGCTGAGTTGGCAGGCTCACTACATTAGCAGGCGCAATAGGGATCCGATGTAGGCAATAACAGTCTTGCGGGGATCCCTCCTCTTGGTGAAGTTGTTGCTAGTGCCATTGTTGTTGTTGCTACTGTTGTTGGTGCCAACATTATGGCTGGTGGAGGTGGCCTACTTGGCAACTGCGGTGAGTGTGGGAAAGTTGCTGCTATGCAGTGAACTCTCCATGTGAACGCCATTTCAGATTAGGGATGCAAATGTGGTGATAGGTTGGATGCTAAGTAGAGCCTCGATGACTGGCTTTGCTCCACGTGACCATCTCGATAGACTCCTCATCAGAGGGTCTATCCCTGACCTGTGAAGAGAGAGCACACTAGCACCCGACGTACTCCCCGAACGGCTCGTGGGGCTTCTGCTTCGTGGCAGCCCGATCCTCGTGCTTAGGGACCAAATCTAGGTTGAAAGAGTATTATTCCAGAAATATTGGGCCAAGGGCATTCTAGGTCTTAATTGAAGCCATATGAAGTGAGGTGAACCACTTTAATGTTGGGCCAGTAAGACTCTTTTGGAACAAGGGGATCAAAAGCCTTTCATCAGCCAGATACTGAGCAAGGTCTTTGTAATACACCTTTAAGTGAGAAATGGGGCAGCCTTTATCATTGTATTTTTTAAAGTCCCAGACTTAGAAGATGGGTGGGAGTGTCGCCTCTCGGAAATAATAGAGGTCTCGGAACTAGTAAGACTGATAGTCTCCACCCTACACTTGTTGAAGTGCTCTTTCTAAATCACTCATCCTAGATAATAGAGTGTTTAGGGTCGCTGTTGTCAAAGTCGGTGGAGCTAGGGCAATTCCCGCATATGCCATGTAGGTCGCACCTAAATGTTCCTTCGGGTTCACCATCTTGTCACTTGGTGCTATAGTGTGAAGGCCGGCATACTCGTGCTGGGGTGTAGAGTGCTGTGTCATAAATGCAGAGGTTTGTACTTGATGCAGGGGTGAGGGAGAAGCATTATGCAGTGCCTAGTGAGGTGTAGTGTATGGGAGCAGCAGTTGTTGCACCGAAATGGATCCAGGTAGTGGGCTATGTGGATGCTGCACTCTTGCTAGACCGAAAGGCTAGCCACCAGGTATGGGAGTAAAATACTGTGAGATGTGTGGTGAAGGTGCAATAGGCAGAGTCGATAACCCCATTGCTGGTGTAGCAAGAAGCTGAGGCGATGGCCAAAGTGGTGGTGTAGTGAGGGCTGTCTGGAGTACAAAATGGACAACAGAGGGACCTCAAGGATAGGAAAAACACAGGAAGTTAGAGCGGGATCCAAAGAGAGGTCCATGCCTTGTAGCTTCTGGGAGAGAACCAATAGGTGCTGTGCTTGCATGGGAGAGGACCCTTCAGCGACAATATCGAGGGTCGAGAGCGAAAGTGGGACGGATGACAATGAGGGCTGGAAACAAGACTGTCTAGAGAGAAAAGAACCTATAAGAGAGACTATCGCAGCAGGCAAGGTATCAAAAGTGATAAAGCCCTGAAGTGGGATAGACACTGATGTCTCTAGGGCCCGTAATGGCAGTCACTGTGACAAACTCGGTGATAGGCTCCAAACTAGACAAGGTATGCCAATGTCCTACAGCAGCAGGTAAGGAACTCCCAAGCACTTGGAACTAGTACGTGGGGGGAGTGAAAGGCACAATAAATGTCACAAGGGAAGGAGGGATCAAATCGATATCCCCTCTGAAACAACAAAAGAAGAGGCTCACAGATGCGTTGGGCCATCACAGATTGTGAGTGGGTGCGGATAGGGCTGCGATCGTAGACAAGAATGTGAATCCTACGATGAGCTATCGTCGGAAGCGATAGGTATTTCAAGAAAGGTGGTTGAGAAAACTATCTTAGAGGGGGGAGTCAGTGAAAGAGACTCGAGCCTCGGCTAAGGAACTTGCACGTTGACTTGAGATGAGCAAGAAACTAGAGTCAGAACCTGAAACAAAGAACACAATGCTATATTTATTTTAGTGGCATGAATAGCACACATGCACATGGATGCATCTAACATGCGCTCTTTCACCATCTAAGAGTGTCCTATGGGGTTGTCTACTTCGGACTCTCTCATGGGTAGACGGGTCTCTAACATAGGATACAAAGTAGGTCCTAGCTTTTAATCTTGGCCAAAGCACAAACAGCAAATGGGTGGTGCATTAGGAGCCTCGACCCAGCCAAAGCATGTTCTATATCCTTTACTAACACCAACATGACCCCAAACAAAAGGGAAAGGACCGGCATCCCATCCTATGCCATAAAACAACAAACCAAGATTGTCCTTCACAACTATAGCTAGACTCAAAGGAGGAGAAGATGCATGCACCTATATGATTCATTCATGCAAATATGATTAATTTTTTTTACTTGTATTTTTTTATTAAACCAATGAAGGAAAGGGGAGAATGATTGTGTGTCTCTAGTTGCACCTAAATATTGCTTCTTTTTCTTGCAATTTTTAGATTAACCAATGGGGGAGGCACACATGTCTCTAATTTTCCTACAATTATTGCCAAAAGGGGAAGAAAACAAACAAACATAGCTTACAATAACCACTCATCAAGCAAAAGGCGTGTTCATGGCATGTGGTTGTGTTGTGATCATGATGGTGAAGAGAAGCAAACATCAAGTCAAAAGGCATAAATTATGGCATGTGCAAGTGAGGTGACATTGCATATGTGTGTAAAATAACAGAATCGCAAGGCAACAGGCATGTAATGACATTAAATGAAGCAAACATAGGCAAACCAGCACACATAAAGGAAGTCAAACAAGTGAGGAAGAAACCAAAGATGAAAGCCAGAGTCTAACATCCCCAACGGAGTCGCCAATTCCTATGACCATACCAATAGCTGACCCTATAAGCCAGGCTCAAAAACCGAACTTGTGGACCAATAGGGTCACGACAAAGATGGAAAATCTAAAGGAAGGATGCACTAATCAAGGAAGAGAAAAGAGTCGTTACCTAATCTATTAAATTCAAGAGAAGAGGAAAACTGAAAAAACAAACGATAAAATCAAAACCAATGTGTAAAAGTGAGAATTTGTGCCAATGGACGCAACACATGGGTCAATGTGTGCCAAAGAAGGGTAAAGACTCTTGTTACACATAGGGATGGTGTTAGGCACCCCCATATGCTTGATTAATCAGTCTTTCATGATTTACTCACTTGCATGTGAGGCTATGTAAGCGTTTGTGTGCTGATTGAATGTTTGTAATTAAAGCATGATGATACGAGAATAATACAAGCAAAAGAAGGTAATCATGTAAAGTAAACACAAAATTTAGAGCAATGAACAATATTGAATCAGAGAATGTCAATAGAAAACACATTAAATGTGGCAACTAAGATGATGGACTCTGTCTGGTTGTGCATTACGGTTTGGTCAAACCATGCAGCCCATCCACGATACCAACATGCGGTCTAGAGATGTGCATCAGATAGTAGACTTTCATTATCCCCAATAAAAATCACAAAATCCAAAGTGAGAATCCAAACATAGGATCAAGTAAAGCAAACTCAGAATCAGAGAATTAAATCATCCTAGAACCAAAACACAAACTATGAATCAACATAAACAATGAGGCTTAGTGTAACGACCCCGAAGTCGTTACCACTAAACCTAGCTGTAAATTTCCATTTAATTATTTGTTTTATCTTTATTATTAACCAACAATTACACTAATAATGCAACTAAGGCTAAGTACTCTCAACAGTAAATATTAAACCATTAAACAACAGAAATAAAACTAAACTAACTCTCACTTGGATCCCTGAACTGTGGCAGCGTGACTCCTATATACACTAGCAACCAACAACTACTATTCTGCATTGCCGAAACACACAAAACAAAGCACACGTGAGTGAAAATCAATGGTCACCCAGCACGCACCTCACCTACAGCTCGACAACCTACGCTGAGGGTAACTAAGCACAGGCATCACACCGGATGCTGCCAAACCGAAAGGGCAATCTATCGACGCTAGTACACAAGCACTGACATTTCTCTCGGATGCTGCAACACCAGACTAGGTAGTCTATCACTACCTGGCAGGGCACATAGTCACAAAACCATGCCTTTAAAATCATTCTTTTCTTTTCCTTTTCAAAACCATGTGGATACTCTTTCAAAATCTTTTATGCATGCTTGAGATGGCCACTCTTGCCAAGTCAAGTCCAAAAGCCACACTAAAGCACAGCTACAGAGTCTCTGCTCTGTACAACATGGTCCCCTCTGGACCCAAGCACAACGCCAAGCCACGAGGCCTCTGTTCTCAAACCACGGAACCACTACTCCCAAAACATTGCCACTCAATAGGCACCAAAACCATAGCCTTCTCTAGGCCTAGAGCCTATTTCCAAAACTAGGACTCCACACAAAACACAAGCACAAATAGTGTGTTGAATTGCCTAGCGCCAAGCAGACAACATTGGCCACAAGTAGTCCATCGAAGAGCTACCACGGCATCTACACTGCCATGGTGAAGTTACCTTGTGTAGGAGTGATCACCGTCCCATCACTACAAGAGAAACAAGATTTTGCGAGGACAATATTCCTCGCTAAGTCCTCGCTGATTCCTCGCTAAATCCTCGTTAAAACGTTTAACGAGGATGTAGCGAGGAATAATTATCCTCGTAGCTACGTAACTCGTTAAATCAATACTACGAGGATATATCCTCGCAATGTGCTCGTGTAAATCTAACGAGGATGTTACGAGGAAATATTTCCTCGTAATGTCCTCACTATATCCTCGTAAATCTTCGACAAATGCTCGTTAAATATTATGAGATTGTGTCGTCGTTTCGGTTTTAGCGACGAAATTGCGAGGACATTTCCTTGCAATTTGCTTGCTAAGAGCTCGATAAATACCATTTTATTTGCGAGGAAATGTCCTCGCTAATATTGAGCAGTTAAAAAAAATACATTATAGAAGTGAACCTGCTAAAATTTAGATTTATATACCTAGTAAAATGACATTCAAATACATTCACAAGTACATTAAATTACACATATACCGATTATATAAAAAAATTTCAATCGATCATACAACATAAGATTTTACACATTCAAAGTTTTTACAAAAAAGTAGCTAATACAACACTGAAATATCTTAATACAAGTCGCTAAATATAATACAAGGCAAAACAATATATTACATATCACTTTCTTCGAGAACCAACTTGCTTTCTTTTACCTTTTGAGGATGATGCATGGATGGAGCGATGACGACGTCTATACTCCTCGAAAGCGTCGTCATCATCACTTGCCAAATCAACTTCTTGCTCGCCCGTATATCTTTTGATTATAAAAAACAAACTTATTATATATTGTAATGAACAATGATTAAATTATAATATTAAATTCAACATGACAATTTATATATATTAAAAATTACAAAAGTTAATCAAATTTTACCTTACAAGTCGATCCTCCAAAGCATGTATTTCATCTCTTATTTCATTCCTTACTTCAATCCTTATTTCATTCCTTATTTCTGAGCATATGTCGGCTCTGAAACTCTCTAATGTAATTGCCAACTGTGACAACTAAGAACTAAAGTACTCCGAATCAAATGAAGCAGAAGCCTAAGGCGTAAGACGATACTGCCCAGTAGAAGTGCGGAAGAACCAATAGTCGTATCTTCTGAGTAGTATGGATCCAAACCACCCAAGCCTTGCTTTCTTGATGAACTACCTACGTTCCTTTCCATTGAAACTTGCTTCCAAAGTTTCTTGTCAAAGGTTGGGTGTTCATTGACATTGTCTCCATATTTTTCTTGATAGAAGAAGTGTACCTATCCTATATAAATAAACACAAAAAATTAGTTAAAGATAATATAAAATATAAGTGCATATTATTAAAATAACTTTAATTATAATCATTATTACTTACAAGTACATCCTTGGCAATCTAGGTTGACCAAACATGCTCTGACCCACTAGTGTGGGATGCAGTCCACCACTCTGCCACTGTAGGTTCCCTATATAGTTTAGTAGCCTGTAGCAATTAAAACACAAACTTTATTAATTTATTCAAATATTAACCTTTTTACATCTATATTTCCCAATGCAAAGCTTATTCTAGAACCAAGCAATGGAAAGCTTTAATGTATGTGACCTTTTGAGTAACAGTCAAGAGGATCTTATGAGAATTGAATCCATAAGGAGTTAGGGATTGCACTATGGCATGAAGGTTAATTAAGTCAAGAGTTATCAAGTTCAATTCTAGTTAAATTATAATGGGTTATAAGTTTTATGTAGTAATCTTTGGTGTGTTGATTATGGAATTTTAGGCTCAAATGCGCATAATCTATAAACCTTCTAACTTAAGTAAATTATGCAAGTATTATTCTTAACAAACCTATAAACTACTTGGAATTAAAATCACCAATAGCAACCCAATTTAACAAGCAAAACAAGTTACAAAATCTGTAATTCAAGTCCACTTTCAAAAATTGTCACTTTTAAATGCTTTAGCTTGACTTAGGCAACAAACCTCTAATTGTAAGGGGAAGTAATCTCTCCATAAACACGTGACAATCATGGCTTTTCATTCCCTTGAAAGTATATTTCTTGAGATCTACATGTTTTGATATATTTGATGCATATCCATCTGGAAATTTCAAGTTACTGACCCACTCACACACTGCCTTTATCTGATTCTTATCGAGTGTGTACTTTCCC
>JAMKQA010040114.1:0-12585 GCA_024699735.1 Posidonia australis | reverse complement strand
AAGTGGGGAACTTGAGGAGTGGACTAAGCCGAGGTTGGCTGAACCACTATAAATTCATTGTCTTTGCGATTGAATGTTCTTTGTGTTAAATTCTTGAATTGCTTAATAAACTTCAAAGACATAATTTAAACCCGGAAAAACTCTATTCACCCCCCCTCTAGAGAAGCATTAGGATCCAACATGGCTGTGGTCTCCTCCTTCCACCTCCTCAAGAGAGCGTGGGTGACACGGTCACAGTTCCCATCGTAGTCTCGAATTCTCGCATCGACAAAATTTACTGGGTCATAATCATTATTGTCAATCCACGATCCTAAAACTAATGGAGACTAGACAATTGTTCAGTAATTTTAATCTTAACATTTCACCGATTTCTCATTTTGGTTCAACGAAACATTTACATTGTCTTCAAACTCCAATCAGTCTTATTCAGCATCAATTATGCTAATATCTTTTATTCCTTTAGGGAAATATTTGGTAGTTGTGGCAAAGAAGAAGATATTAGATGCTTTAGCAAAGTTGACAGATCTTACTTCAGGCACAACCTATTTAATAATAGATATAGCTAAGAAAAGGTCAACACATAGGGTCAACGATAATAGCATCAAGTGGAAGAACGACAAGCACAAGCGTTTGATAGAAGGATATTTTATGTATCAAAATAAAAGATGAAAAAATTATGAATACCTTTAACGGTGTTTCCCTCCTCCTCCTTTTACTTGATTTCTTCTTCTTGATCTCTTCTCCTGGGGCTTTGCTTCATGGTATCTAAACAATTTTTTTTTGAATTGAATAAACAAAAAAGGAAAACGTACGAATGTTGGAAATACAATGGAAATTTTGAATTTTAAAAGAAAAGTAGGAAACTGTATAAGAGTAAATTAATAAAACGGATGGTTATACCAAGTAATTTTTTTTCTTCTTTTCCACACTAATATATTTTCAAAAAAACAAATGAAAAAAACGTGGTTGCACAAACATATGTTATTTAAAAAATTTGTAACACAATAAATGTTACAATTATTTAAAAAGAAATTAAAAACTCAATTGCACAAAAATATAATATTTAAAAACACGATTGTTCAAAAAACGTGGTTACACAATATAATATTTTAAAAGGTAGTTGCACAAAAATAAAATAGGAAAGGAAAAGTTTAAGGAAGTTGGAGATAAGGAGAGATTTTTGAAATTTAGAGAAACAACTATGAAACCATATAAGAGCAAAATAACTAAATTTACCAAAGAAAGGAAATATATTATGGACCCTACATATTAGAATTTTAAAAAGGGAGCCTTTTCTATGTAGGTGCCTACATATAAGAAGTATGTAGGCATCTTTTTTTCCCATAAATACATAAGAGAGAAGAGATAGTCGTATAGATATACTTATTAGATATCCATAAATACATAATAAAATTTTCATTTAAATCAAACAACTATTGATCCTTAATCTAAAAGACTTAAAATTCAACATATTTTGTTAAATTCTAATAGTTAAATTTTAGATTAAAAATTAATAGTGAATATAACTAATTTTAGATTAAATTAATAGTAAAACTTTAACATATAGTAGATTATCTTATAAATTAACTAATTAACTAATTATATTTTATTTTTAAAAACGAAAAAAAAAAAATAGAGTGGCTATAGGAAAAATATCCTGTAGGCACCTATACAAACCATTTCCTGTTTAAAAAGTAAAATAATCTCAAAAAATTATGATGGAAGGAGGGGTTGACTATTCTCTTGTTGTTTCTTTAGAGTAGGGGTTTTCACTTAGTAGGAGGCTTATAAATGAGATATGTATGGGATGGATATAGTCTTATAAATACCCTTACCCCTTAAATTTAAGTGGATAGTGGACTTACTTGCTCCATGACACACGTAATATAATATAAAATGGATAGGGTAAGCGGATATAATTTTATTTAAGCAAATGTTTAGAAACAGTAAGTGTTTAAATAAATAACTAAAATCAGATTATATTACCATATACATTATAAATTATTAGAATTTAAGAATTCATAGTAAAGCATTTTGTTTAAATGTTCTATTGCAAATTTAAATCAAAATTATTAAATAAATATATAAAATATTGTTAATCATGTCATACTTTTAGAAGGAAAAATAAAATAAAAAATAATAATAATTAAAATAATACAAATAAACATATAAACAAGTGACAAGTATATAATTACGCTTAACCGTATCTTATAAGAATACAGATAAAACAGATGACAGTTAAATAGATAATAAGACAAAATTATTTTCGCTCGTATCCATATAAACAAAAAGGGTCAAAGTGGGTAATGGATAAATAACCTTCTTATTTATACGCCTACTTAGTATAATAGTATTAATATAGATAATATAGATTGAGGTATAAATCGGATTAGGCTGATCCTGAACAGAATAAAAAGGAAATCGTCGGCGAAGGAAGACGAGAAGAAGATAACAAGAAAGTACACAAGTAACAGTACCGAACACAACACGGTGTTCATTCTTCAATCGAGCTGTCGGAAAAATCGTCGGCGACCGAAGAATGAGAGTTGTTGTTTGTGGTTCCCCTCCCCTTCCCATCCACGGCTCAACGTTGGAAGCGACCCCTTCCCTCCATTTCTCCCAACTACCACGCTCCCTCATCCGACCATGCCTTAAAACCCTAACCCCTGCTGGGGGGTGTCTCCGATTTCGCCTCAGGAGAAGCCACCAACGGCTTCGCTGCTGCTGCAGCAACAATGGCAGTCCAAGCTCAGGTATACGACAAGTACCATGCCGTTTTTGAGATGCTGATATGCTCTACGCCCTTTTTGTATCCGCATCTGAAGTGTTGTTATTTGGAATAAGAATTTGAATTGCTGTTTCCAAATTGGTGCATGGATACCTGAATTTCCAAAACAATTCGAACGAGAATCTTATCTGTCTTTTTATATGATTTGGGGAGTTGCTCAATTTTGCATTGGTTGTTTTGTTTTTCAAATTATAACTTATATTGTTAAGTTTCTTATCATGGGATAAAGCCCCTGATGAAATTCTGGAATTCCTATATAAAGTGTTCTGCCATTTCTGCCTTATTCACATGTATGTTCCTATGTCTGGTTCATATTCTCTCGGTATCTATTGGCACAACTAAAATTATGTTGGGAAATGTACTTTTTTATGTTAGGCTAGGGAATGTACTTGTAGAGAGCTTTTCTGCTGCGGTCAGCAGTCCCATCCCTATGGCCCCCTCACACATACATTTGGTGGCGGTTGGTGGGGGGGGGGGAGGATATGCTCAATTTTGCTTTGGTTGTTTTTTTTAAAATATTATAACTTATATTGTTAAGTTTCTTATCATGGAATAAAGCCCCTGATGAAATTCTGGAATTCCTATATAAAGTGTTCTGCCATTTCTGCCTTATTCACACGTATGTTCTTATGTATGGCTCATATTCTCTTGGTATCTATTGCCACTACTAATGTTGCGTTTGAAAACGCTTTTTTTAACACAACTTATTGAAAAAAAGCTGACTTTTTATTAATTTATACTGTTTGCAACTTTATTTTAGTGAAGAAAAACTTATTTGGTTTGTATATCTAATAAACACTTTTGAGTTAATTAAAAGATTATATTATCCTTGTCGTCGTTGTCACCATCATCTGCCATTGCCTGTCGTCGTTGTCGTTCGTCGTCGCCACTGTTCATCATCGATGCGTCTACTGTTGTCATCGCCTCCATCTATCGCCACTGTCATCCGTCGTTTGCCACATACTGTTGTCCATCATTGGTCGTCGTTGCCACTGTCCACTACTTGTCGTTATCGCCATCGTCCATTGTCTACCGTTGTCTATCCTCATCATTGTCTTATGTTCATGTTGTAATTAAAATCAATTTTTGAGAATATTATTGGAAAAGTTATAATTAATATTCATAGCTTTTCAAAAAATTAACACCTATTAGCTTTTGAAAAAGTTGTCTGATAGTTTAAAATGAACTAAAAAGTTATGGTCAGTTTTTTTTTAAAAAAGTTGACAAATTGACATCGTTTGGAAATGCTTATTAGATAATAAACGCTTATTACAATAAGTTGGTGCAAAAAACCTTTCCAAACATTACCTAAAATTATGTTGGGAATTGTACTTTTATATGTTAGGCTGCTGTTGAGAGGCCTGGGGGAGGGTTTAAAAAATATATATATATAGAAAACATGTCTGCCTGCAATGAAAATTTTCATGTACTTGTATATGGAAACGTTTAAAACTGTATTTTATTTTTAGGATTGTAATGAAGGCAGACTGATGATCTATTAGAACATTAATCTTGAACAGGTGAAAGTGATAGCAAAGCTGCTCTTGATGCCTTTTTCCTGGGCAAGGCATTGGCAGAGGCACTGAATGAACGAGTAGGTTCCACAGTAGGTGAGGTCTTGAGCGTGATTGGTCGATGGCAAGCTGAACAACAAAAGCAAGTTGTCGAATTTCAGGTGATTACATATGCAATCAAGAGTGTGCACCTTTTCACTGCGTAATATTTTCTGTCGTTCTTTCTCAAGGTTGGGATTTGCAAAGCATAAATCAGATGTTAGATGAGAGACTGATATGCTCCTAACAACTTAAGATTCAGCAACAACTACAAAAAAATATATAAATCAACGTAGGATTCAGAAGTTGATATTCAATCTCCAAGTGAATCACTGATAAATTAAATGCTGAAAATTCTAGAAAAGTGTGTGTGCAAATGACCACTGCTGATATTGTCTTCCTTCTCTATTATTGTGTGCCCATGCCTATTATCTGTTTACCAGTTTTGTTGGCTTTGAACAAGTTGGCTAGTTCTTTATTATTTATTTGAAACATTGAAAGTGAGTTCACATTTTTGCTCCTCTGAGTTGTGTTTTCCACTTATCTGTTTTCGTCCAAGTCACAATGACAAGAAAAGCTCTATGACAGCATTGGAAGTTACTTAAATGATGCTTAATTTTACTACAATTTTGCATAAAGATCACTCACAAAAGTACAACATTTGACCATTAAAATACATTTTTATTTCTTGTCTTTCATAATCAATTATTGTTTTAACTCCAATATATACAGGATGAAGTTATTGAGCGAGCCAAGAGAGCCAAAGAAAAAGCTGCAATGGAGTCCATGGAAGTTCAAGGTCTCGTTTCAAAATCATCATCTGAAGATCCTACTTTTTCTCCTGTTTTACCTACAACAACAAATCCTGCCAAGAATGATCCTTCACGGGATATGTTAAATGATTAGCATTGATCTCAATCATCTCTGAAATGCAAGGATTCGGGCTATTCTCTTCCATGTTGATGCTATTTCTTTACACCTCAAGTCCTCGTAGTTATGATAAATGAGGAAGCAAATTTTGAGACTCTGCTACACACTTAATTGTTACTGAATTCTTCTTCGGTCCGTCAATGATATCCTTGTGCACATCTACGTGTTATTCTACACTTTTCCTCTTGTGAGTAGTGTAGACTATGCTGCAAAAGTGGTTGATACAAAAGGCTGGCACCTCATACCTAACTAGTTCTTATTGAATTTTCGTACGTCAATACAGTTTGTAAACCATGATGGTCAGTTGGTTACTAGGTTACCTTTTGCACCTAAATTTCCATATATTTCTTGTCAGAGAGGCACGCCAAAACTAATTCACAGGGACGATGCTTGCTCATGGAAAGAAGTGGAAGCATAAATCAGAACCATGTCAATCTGTGTATTTGAGAATTAGAATTATTATACAGTAATAATATGGTGAGATAAATCTGTTTTTGACACCATGTTAAGGTTTCAAGCAGTCTCACTCCATAATGGTTACCTACCTAGCTCGTGGTTTTTCTTGAGTGGCATACGAGGAGACAATTGAAGTGCAAACTTGAGATACAATAATCGGCAGTACTGCAACAAAGCAAGCATGAATTTCAATTCCAAAAAAACTCAGATTTCCAACGGCAACTAAATATTTACCAAACTTTCAAATCAAAATGTAGCGCTACTGGTCCTTAGGCTTGAATTCAATCCCTTCAACGATCAATCCTCCCTTTCGGTGCTCGGTCGCATCCCTTGCAAACAGCTGAACAATCACGTTACCTTGACAGCCATCATCACTGAGGAACTCCCCCATAACAACTTCCAGCCACTGATCCTCTCTTTCATGCGGTACCTCGGCCACCCCATGGGTTAGATGATCTTCTGGTGGTGGATGTTGCAAACATACAATCTTTTTTGACTTAAATATTCCAACTGATATGGTGGCTTCTTGGAATGGATAGCCAAGTCCTTCCGAATAATCTATTAGTTTGAAGATGAAGTTGACAATGTATGTTGTTCGAGGGGAAAATTTTCCTGACTCTATCTTCCCATCAATATCCAACCAGTACACCTCTGTGAGCTTGGCCACCTCACCAAACCTGAGGCAAGTGGAGAACATCGGCCTGTTGGATTACTTTGACACGGGACTGACTAGTACAAAAAAGAATGGGCAAATGCAAACCTTGATTCTTGGAGGGTGATCCAGTCCCATTTATTAGTATTATTACCCCATTCGATCCTAAGCCCTCTTGCTGGTAGTATCCAACATATTTTCCCATTGCATTCCATCTCCAGTGGCAGGCTCTATCGTGCAAGGTTTACATATAAAATCAAATACTTAAGCACATAAATATAGGATTTTACAAATCAATAATCAAACCATCAACCGATAATTAGGAGCATATTAATTAATTCACGTGCAACATGGTATTCATTTTTGAACTAAAAGCATGACCTTGAAATACAAGGGAAGCGGACCATGGAATTTGGAAGAAAATTTCACATGCATGTGGGTGAAGGAATCCCGTAAATAGACAAGTAAGAGAACTCCACACAAAGAGATCTAGATACAACATAAGTTAGTAATGAGAATACCATCAGGAAATAAGATATTATTTGAAATCCTAATAAATGATAACAAATATGAAAAAAGAACAAATCGTAAATTACTCAGTTATAAAGAAATTCTGGACACATAGAATCCTACCAGAATCAATTTAAGCATTTTGCCCCTCATGTTAAGAACTACATTGAAGGTATCAGTAACTTGTGAACTCTATTCAGTTTCTCAAAAAAACAAAAAAAAAACTTGAACTCTATTTTCTCAGAAAATATACGTGTCTCAATCTATTGGTATACATGCCCTACATTACCTTTGGATCCCCAGGGATGGGTTTGTAGTGGTCCTTGTCAATGTTGGAGACTGTTTCCGCCGGTGGTTGGGCCACCTCTACTGGGTTCACAATCGGAGACGCTGCCGGTACCTGTCGATCTGCTGCTAAATTTGACGCTGACGACGAATCAGCTGGTGGTTTGGACCTGCGGAGACCACATGTCACTTGCTTAATTACGTGGCTCGGCAACATCAGTAGCTGCAACTGCAAGGAGGATGTAGTTGATGTACCTTTTCCAAGCTTCCATCCAATCATCCACCAGAGGCTTAAGAATCAATGTTAGGATTCCCACAAAGATTGCACCACTCACAGTGATCAGTGCAGCAATGATACTCCCCTGCATCCCTCCCACCCTATTTCTTCCTCATAAAGCTCCACCTCCTTTGGGTGTTGCAGTCCTGGGCTCGTAGAATCTCAAAAATATTTTTAAATCATTTCGCAATCTTTCAACAACATACATAAAGCATATTTCCTAAAATAACTGCAAATAAATTTAACCAAATATTCACGTACTTAGTTTATCATCTTCAATATCAATAATAATATGCCTTACTAAGGGCTTGGTCATCACAATCTAGTATAATACGTAAATTCATTCAAGAATTCAAGTAATTTTACAAATTTCAGAATTTAAGCAAGTATTAATAAATTAGCAAAACGACATCAAGATTGTTCTCAACAATTTCATTATATGTATTAGTCACAAGTAACAATTTGGAATAGTATTTAACACAAAGAGAATGATTATGTGTAAGGTAGTATAAATAAAAAGTTTGGAACTAAATTGATTGAAAGTATGAGTCAAATCACTCACCTGTAACAAATCTTCAAATTAATTAAAAGAATTCTTCTCTATTATGCTTCCCTTATCAAGGTTCAAACCTAGTAATCATTGACAAGATCTAGATTCAACAAATAAACCATCTTCAAACCCAATTCTCATATTCTCAAGATTCTATATTCGTTTCAACATATGCCCTATTTCCTCCAAGGAAAAGAAAAACAACAAGATGAACTCACCAATCGATCTCAAAATGGGTTGGTTTGCATGTAGTTTGCCCTAACTTTTGAGTTGCAGCAGCAAGAACTCAAGCAGGGAAGAAGACAATAGAGTTTTGGTCTTTCTTTTCTTCTTTGAGCTCCTTCAATCATACACTACAAGTTTTTTAAGGGTTTTTTGGTTCAATATCCTCTTTAAAATTTATATTGTCGTCAATGTCCTCTTTCTAACAAAATTTGTTGCAATATCCTTATTAGATCAAGAAATTACGGTAAATACCTTCTGATTAGATTCATCCTCAATAACGTCAAATGTAACCGTTACCTACTATTAAAAAGACTACTATACCTTGATAATTTTTAAGTTAATATCCTAACAGTAGTAGCCTTCTTCTTCTTCTTCTTCAACCACATCTTCTCTACATGCAGTAGTCTATGTTGCTCTAAACATCACTAGTAGTTGCAATACACCAAGCTATCCCATCTTCCATTGTGATGGTGGCAACAACAACAATAAATTCAACATCAGCTACTGTTTCTGTTCTTCTAACAAGAACCAACTTCCACCAACACCACCATTCCTATTGTGGTTACTTTAGTTTCAAGATCACTTGCAACAACACCATTAGCATCGTTGAGACCTTCATTGACAACAACTACATCGTCACATCGATCGACTACACAATGAGAACACTCTCATTTGTAGACACTAACGTGTTGAAATCCTCTACCTACCTCAAGTAGCAAACCAACTTAAGTATCATCCAATTCCTAAATATTTGGATGGTGGAAGTCGGAGGATGAACTCTTACATGCAGATCAAAAGGATTCTCAACTAAAATTAGAATTGAACCTGTGTCATACAAAAATTCAAGTGATTATATTATACAAGTGTCGTAATTCTCTTGGTAGTGCAAAAGGTGAACTCTTACATGCAGTAAAACAAGTGATCACCTAAAATCAAAATTAAATCTGTGAAATATATTGATTTCTTCTCACGAGAAAAGAAGAGGTTATAAGATGTTCATATTTTTTGTTTTTCTTTGATTTCCCAATCCTTTTATTTCAACGATAATTGAAAAATGTACCGTCTTCTGATAAAATGCAATTATGTAATTAGTTAACCAAGTAATAAAATACAGCTATGTTCGTCACTATAACAATCTTGAAAACAAGTAGATCTATGTTACTTTAAGTCTTTAAGTTAAACACCGATTTATGCTACTTTAAAGTCTATATTGTAGTAGGTCATTGGGAAAGGATATCAAAATGGGCAACAAAAAAAGACAATGTGAGTCTCCTTTTAAGGATATCACTACAAATCTATCAGTATTTTGGTTAGGTTATTACATTCTCTCTTCTTACCAACACAATGTGTGCTTTTAAAATAGAATGAGAAAGTTTTGAGGATGAAGGATATAAAAATAGATTGAAGTCAACATTTAGTGCATTTCTTTAGTCTAATGAGAATATTACAACAAATTTCATTAGAATGAGGACATTGACGACAATATGTATTTTCCAGAGTGAAACGAAATCCACTCTCGTTTAGTTTATATTCTTTTATTGGATAATTTACACATACACCTTAAGTTACTATATAATTATATATAGGTCTTTTCTCTTCGTAATTTCTTTCATTCTTTTTACAATTGGGTTGGGTTATCACATCCTCTCTCCTTATCGACACAATGTGTACTCTTAAAATAGAATGATAAAGTTTCAATGTCGAAGGATAGAAAGATAAACTAAACTCAACCTTTTAGGTCTGCATACGCATTGCATGTACTTGTAGCTAGTTTCAATATTTATCTAACATTGTTGTAGAATAAAATCTTAATTCAGTCCAAGCATTGTTTTGATGAGGTCCCAAACAATCCTTCCATTAGCAAGTTGCCCTCTGACTATTATTTTTTTGCCAAACAACACTTATGAGCATCTTATAATCATGAATAGGTTGTCCAAGTAACGATAAGCACATGACCATCTTCTAAAACCTCAATATTTCTACAGAAAGTTAAAGGTTTGAATCTCGTGGATGGTCCACATAATTTATTAAATAATATTATACAAAATATCTAAATTCAAACTCTTGCTAGATGATTGATCGTGAAGGATTCTCACTAATTTAACTGCCTACAAAATAAATCTTTAAGTGGCTAACTACAAATTACCCCATTTTTTGTAAGTTCTTTATTTAAAAATGTATGTTTTTCACTTAAAGTCCTATATTTTAGGAAATTTACTTCTCAATAAATTCAAAATAAAAACCTCCAACGTGGGGATTTACATGGAATATTTGAAATCCCAAGAAATAATTATATTTTCAATGCGAATTAATTACCTATCTTCCTTCACATCAATTGAGTTGGGTACAAGAGGCCTCTACGATGGAAGGAATACATTATTTTCTTCTCTCTCTCTTTTGCATCACTAGTGAAAATAAAATTCAAAACATTGGTCAACATTTCTGAAACTGTAGGATTATTTGACATAAAATGTAAGACAATCATATCAAAATTGTAGTGATCTTTTACTTCCTAAAAGCCTTTCAACTTATACTTAATGACATAGTTGTGATTGGTACAGATGTTGTTGATGGATGTTGATTATAGAAAATTTCTCTCCAACTTATGTTGTGGTTGTTATTTAACATTAGAAAAATGTTATGTACTAGAGGATGATAAGGTATTTCTACAAAAAAAAATTTCCCACATCTTTATTCCTCGGCATTACAATAATCAATGAAGACTTTGAGAAAGTTTAATTGTGATGTCTTAGTCGGTTAAATACTCTTTCATTTTGTCCTTGTTAAAATTGTTTTACTGTCGATCTTAACCTTTTTTAATGTTGGAACTATAGATTCTGTTGGAAGTGTAATATTTGACTATTGAAAACTACTTTTATCCTTGATTGTGGTGGTATAGTCAAAAGAATTAATACTAATAGATTACCGTTTACAAAAAAAAAACGTATCACCGTTTTTTTGCATCAATCTCTCTCCTTATGGACAATATGTGCTTTTCAAATAGAATGAGAAAGTTTCTGGAAAGAAGGCTAGAAAATTAATTGAAGTCAAACTTGGATGATAGCCGAAGTCAGGAAGTCAACAAGTTGCCTAGTATTGAGTTATTTGCTTGTATGGGATGCAATTTTCTCCAAAAGTTAATTGTAATTTTGGAAACGTGAAAAACAATCAAATTAAAAATATATTTGATTCCAAAATTAAGTGTCTACAATTGAACACCTTCTATTATTTAAATGTATATATGATACTGGATTATTAACTTTATAGAATTTCATACATAATCTACCATGTCAATTGTGTTTGTAACTATTTTAAGACACATCAGATTCTTGTAGAATCAAAGTCCATAAAATATTTTATCAAACACATCTTTCAAACTATTAGTTTTTTTTTCATGAGCAATAATGATATTATAAGAAATCCCTCTATCTGAACAATTATCATGTTGTTTTTTATCTGAACAATTAAACAAGAAAAGGTCGAGCTCCATCTTCCTCAGATGATCTACTTTATTTACCAGGAACCACTCGAAGAACTAGAAACAATTTCACAGAGTCTCATGCTCGTTGTGCATATTAATCCCCTGTTGCCTTTCATACGCAAACTTAGAAGAGTTCCAATGTATCATTGCAATGTTCAAAGCCAAGAATAAGCCTTTCAAGTCATTTGTAAAGTCTCAGTAGATATTCAAGCAGGACATTTTTATCAACTATGTATATAAATTTGCTTAGTGATTGCAAACCCAACTTGCTTGATTAGTATACTAGGATAGAAAGGGAGGGGTCTTATCATCTTTGGTTCCTTCTTGAAACATGGTCTTTACTTAGTATATTAAAACAGATAGGTAGAGACAGACCTAATTGAAATAGGAGTCTCTCAGCCTCTCTCTCTCTCTCTCTCTCTCTCTCTCTCTCTAATAAAAAAACTGATGTTTTGAAAACAAAAAACTTAAAAAAAGGAAAAGAAAATTATGAAGTCTAATTGGAGAATAAAGGAAACAAGGACACCACATGCAATAATAATAGTTATCTCTAATATGATTAAAAGTGGATGTCTGTAAACAAAATTATTTGTCAATTGACCTATTATAACTTTACTTAATACTTCATTTATAACACTTGATGTTTCCTCATAG
The DNA here is from genome assembly GCA_024699735.1 of Posidonia australis. Classification (NCBI taxonomy): domain Eukaryota; kingdom Viridiplantae; phylum Streptophyta; class Magnoliopsida; order Alismatales; family Posidoniaceae; genus Posidonia; species Posidonia australis. Next base: position 224 of record JAMKQA010040114.1, on the reverse strand, counting down.
TGTCTAGGCTGAATCTTTTGTATACATAACTGAAAACAATTGCAAAATTTCATAATCAGGAGAAGCCCAGAAAATGATGAGATATGAAAGAAAAAAAGTCAAGGGTAGAAAATCAAATGACCAAGTGATACCTCAACTAATTCTGAACCAGATTGGACTTCAAGAGAGAGAAATAGAGAGCTAAGTGATCTACAGATCCCAAGAGTAGATGTCTGAATTTTTCC
>JAMKQA010040113.1:0-14533 GCA_024699735.1 Posidonia australis | reverse complement strand
CTCGTCGGCAAGTCCTGGTTCCCTTGTGGTTCCTACTAAATCCTTTCATCTCTTTAAAATCATATGCAATTGTCTTTTCAAAACAATTAACAAAACCATTTTCCATTCATAAAACTCTTTGCAAATCACATGCAATTATGCTTTAAATCATTACCTGTGGTCCTTAAGCCCACACATTCTTTCATCGTCATTACACCATGAATTCACCCCTCACACGGGTCCATATCCATATCCATATCCATATACAGAAGCCATGCTTCAAAAACTCATGGAAACATTATTTAAATCTCATGGAAACCATCATTTAAAACAGCATACTAGCATGCATCATCTTACATGTCATTCCATGCATTCCATACATTTATCATGTATTTAACCATAATTTATCATCATTTTCTATGCATTTATCAATGCAGTCCAGGACTCAAAATCGGCATACCGTTTTTCCACTTCGGTATGCTGAATACCGAAGGGAACTTCGGTATACCGAAATCTCCTGATTCGGTATACCGAAATTCTTCGGTACACCGAATCCTTGTCAGATTTATCAGGTTTAGGGGAAACGGTCGACCGATTTCCTCCGATTGTCCGTGGCCCAAAACGCAGGGCACTGCCTGGGGGCAATTCGGTATGCTGAATCCAATTCGGCATACCGTTTTCTGCTGTTGTAGAAAACTCTCCAGACCATCGTCCTCCTTTTCTCCCCCAAGTGGGAGTAAGGATCGAACCCCCCAAACATGCCACTAAAATCACCAATAAAATATGGGGTGTAGACCTCCCAGTCTACTCCAAAACCCCTTAATCGAAACATAAATCCATTAAGCATGCTGTTCTAACAAAAATCGCAAAGGCATCAAGCCCAAACACATTCACTGAAGCATGCTTTAAGAACATCCACGAAAATCATACAAAATGCCCATAAATCGACATGATATCAACATGTTAACATCATTCATCTCATTCCCAACATTTCCCCATTTTTTTTTGCATGATTTAACCATCATTTTAATGATTTTTCCCTCACACCCACAAATCTCAACTGCGGAAGGAAAACAACAGGGAAAACCGTAGGGAACCGCGTACCTGGCTCCAGCGAGCCTCGCGTACCCTCCCTCCGGTGGTGCACGACACCAGCTCAGCTTCCCCACACTCGCGCGAGCTCCTCTGGAGCGCGGCACTTCCGCGGCCCCACGCTCCCTCTCGCCCTATCTCTGCTTCTCCGCTTCTCCCCCATGCAGCACACCTCCTCTTAACGCCTCCGACGCCTGCCATCCCCGAATCTCGTCGACGTCCACCAACTACGCGTAGCTCTGGACGGAGGGGACAGGACGAGCAGCCCTCCCCTGCTAGGGTTCACGAGATCGAGCTCTGTCACGGGCGTGGAGAAGAGAAGACGGGTAAAGGCATGGCACAGCTGGCTCTTGACCGAGTCAAAGCCCAAGTTCAAGCCCAAGTGGGTCCACCACAAGCACGGGTCCCAAAGCAGAACCGACCCACTAGCTACAGAAAACACACCACAGGGGAGAAACCAAGGCACAAAACACAGAGTGAGCCCACAGCCAACCAACACAAACTGGATTTACCATTAATAACCCATACACAAATAATTACAAGAAATCCATGGTTTATATTAAATGGAAAAACCCAGACATAGATGTTACACCAAGTATAGGAGCAGTTAATAGGGGAGAGATCCACCAGATTTTTACCATCGATAAAGTCATTAAACCTTGACATATGTGTAGAAATCCTAGGGCAAGAGGAATGCTCGTGAGAATATCTGATCAAGTTGAAATCTCCACCTATGACCCAATTTTAATTGACCACTTAGCTGAGACCTCGCAATTCCTCTAGAAAATCAGACTTAAGTCTGGATACACAAGGTCCATATACCCCAGTGAGCCACCACTCAAAGTTGTCCACAAGTGATAGGAAGTGTAAAGAAAGGCAGTAAAGGCCCAGGAGGTGAGTCTTAAGGCTCAATGTTTTGCCATCCCAACCAATCAAAATGCCACCAGAAGCACCAGAAGAAGCGAGGTGTAACCATAAACTAATTTTCTTTCCCCCTAAAGCTCTAAGCAAGGCAGGGGTGTATTCGTCTTTCTTAGTTTCAGTAATAATGAGTATGTCACATTTTTGTAATCTAACTAGATTACAAGCAGCACGTGATTTAGAGCAAGATCCTAAACCTCTTATATTCCATGCTGCAATGATCATAAACACATATTAGAGGAACGAGAGGAGGGGTCCCTCTCACAAGAGCAACTCTGATCCCTCAGGGAAATGGGATATTTTCCTTGATCGAGCCTAACTTAGGAAAAAAAATTTTGTGCCTCTGCATTAGTTCTAAGGGAAATACCTATCTTTCCACAAAACTCTTGAAAGTGTTGATAGGAGTCCCAAGTCAAGGGGTCTAGGTCCTTATCATGCATATTAGCCATACATAAATCACAGCTAGAGTGAAGGGAGACAGGCAAAGCATCAAAATTAGCAGGAATAACATTACGAGACATATAATCTAAGGAATTCACAATGGTACCTGGGGCGTGAATCGGGGAGTCTGGGTAGGAGGGATGTGGTTCGGTGGGTTTCTCAGCCGTTACTTCCTTCTCCATACAGTCGTACAAAGCCAGCAACTTCTTAAACTTTCCCACAAAAAGATTCCTGGCACGAATCTCTGCTTGGACGAAGTTGGATTCGTCGAGGGTAGCAGGAGTGTCGCCTCCCTGGGAGCAGTCCATTTTGGTAGATAGGGAGGAAGAAGCTTTATACCATCCTTCTGAGGCAGGAGGGGTGGAAGAAGTTTTATTCCAACCTTCAGAAGTAGTAGGAGAAGGGGAAGCGGATTTCCTACTTGGTGGGGGAGCATTCTGATGAGTGACGGGAGAAGGCCTAGAGGGCCAGGCTGCTGGGGTGTGCTGAACTGGGGGGGAGGGGGCGCAAATATCCCAACTAGGTCTGAACTTAACTGGATAAACAATACGACCAAAAGCATAGAAATGAGTATCAGGTAAATCTTTGCCGTGATGCAATAAAATACAACACCGAGCAAAACTTTGCTGTTTTGCACTCTCAATAGAGAGATCCACTTCGAGGAGGTCCGCAAAGTCAGCTACCACACATCTAAAAACGTCCACATTCCAAAGGTGGTGTGGAATACCTTCTAGTCTGACCCATACTCCCTCCTCTCTGAGGGTGAAGACCGCATTAGACTAAGGTGTCCAATGGGTAAAAGAAGCTGAGAGAGATTGCAAGGAAGAACCGTAGAGGTTCAGGGTGTCTATCGTTATCTTAGGGGAGGGGAATCTCAGGAGAAATTTACCGGGGGCCGAATCCTTGACTTCGACCCCAGAAGCCAAGGGCCAGTGGGTCGCTATGTGGTGCTCGAGAAGCTCCTTGGTTAGCTAGGTGGAGTGGGAAGACACTAGAGCACAACAAGAGAGGGAAAGGAGAAGATCGTAAGTAGCCTCTAAAGGAGGAATGATGGTAGGGAAGTGAGGGGATAGGCCCGCCATGCTTGGGGGAGGAGCGGTCGATTTCCCTTTCTGGAAAAATTTGCATACAGCCACAGAGTGAGTAGGAGAAAGACAGCGAAAACATAAACCCGAGTATTTACAGTTGCTCTTGATGTGGCCTAGAAGGCCACAGCCAAAGCAACGGCCGGAGGCTCGACAGAAGGTTACCAGGAGAGAGTAGGGCTTCCGACGCTTCACCGTGGTCCACTTCGCTGGCACAGCAAAGGAATGAGACTCTTTGCTCCTTTGGTCCGGGGTAGGAGAGGCAAAGGGAGCAAAATGAGAGCCAAAAGATAGGAGAAGGATAAAAGGATCCAGAATGTCAGAGGGTATCTCAGCGTCAGAAGATCGTGCGAGAGAGAGACCAGAACCGTCACTGGAAAAGGAGGGCGAGGGAGTCGTGCAGACAGCGCTTGGAAGCGACTGGCAGGTGTCGTGAGTGACAGATAAGCGGCGCTTAAAATGACATTTGTCACAAAAGCATTTATTAACCGTAATGGAGTTGGATTGCTCTGCCTCAATTTGAGCCTCGAGCGGTGTGCGTGACTCCGAGTCGAGTTTGGGGAAATTCCAAGGCAAAGAAGCCAAGCGGTCAGAGAACGGAAACGACAGGCAGTCGTCAAAAGAGGCAAGAGAGCTGCGCAATAAATGCCCGTTGTCAGAAAAGCTCTCATGAGCCAAAGCGTGGTGGGGGAGATCGGCGCCGACTCGGGACTCGAGCGCCGAGTCAGGGTCAAGGTCAGGGTAGGCACAAGGCTCGCAGGTATAGTTTAAAGCGTCGGACCCCCAAGAAGTATCTGGATGTAGGTCCATGTTAAAAGGGGGCTTATAGTGATCCCGCGGTAATACAGGAACACAAAAGGAAGAAATGTTCCACAAGGAACACGATGCGGTCTCTGCAGTGTCAGCGGAACTGACAGGGGCTGCAGGTTGCCGCCCATCCGTCTCCGTCAAGGAGACGCTAGGTTTCCGACCACCCACCGACGGCAACCTGCCGGACGTCGCCCCAGTGAAGACCACTAGGTCAGAAGGGGAGGAGAAGGGAGGGAAACTCTCAATGTCCGGGGGATAGACCAAGGAAACGGCCACCACCGAGGAGCAAGCCTCGATATCACCGGAGAGCCGCCGCAAGGACGGGGACTCCACAGGAAGAGTCTGAACAAGATCCCTAGAGTAGGATCTTGCAAAAAACTCGACAGTGAACGGGAGATTTCTCCAACCAAACAAGAGGGGAGCCATGTCCAAGCTCAGACGACAGAGATTCAAATTCATAAACCAACTAAAATGTAAAGATTTAACATACATAAAACAATCCACAGCTAGATCTAGATTAACTGCTAGAGGAATGGTAGCTAATGAGCTGTCATATACCAACCCAAACAGCGACCCAAAGAGGCCAAAATAAAATTCGGAACCACTGCACAAGTGGATATTCCGACAGGAAAACCCTAGCTGAGCGCTGGGTTTCAAGGGGAGGAGGTTATCTGCCTCCGATGGTGGGATACCGTCGTAGAGAGAGGCAACGGAAGGAGGAAGCACCGCGGCAACACATACCTGCGAGGAAGGGAGGAACATCTTCCTCGAACTATGGATCCGTGTGCCATCGGAAGGAAGTGCGTCCCTCTTCACCCGGAGCCTCTCCTTGGAGTCAAGGGAAGTGGCAGAGTCCGCCACAGCATGGAATCTCCTAGGTCTGCGATGAGTGCTGTGGATCGGAGCAGTGGGAGAAGAGGCGTCCTCCTCCTCCGTAAGGCTAGCCTTAAAGGCCTCCCAGTCGAAGGAGGTGGCGCAGAGAAGGAGGACTTTCGAGCAACGGCTAGGGTTTCGTGATCTGAAACGGGAGACCTTACGATTTCGCATTTTTTTAAGAATGATCCGTAATATAGAACAGTAGTTAAACGAAATAACACTCTCTGAGTCTTCTTCTTCCTGTTTCTTATTCTCCCTCTATCTCTACCTTGTGGATTTTGTACGTTAGCACGACAATAACATTGCACACGTGAGTGGCACGTCCCAGTCCAACGTGGACTGGAGCCAATCGTGTGTGAGCCCAACATCATGGTCAGATTCAAATTCGATCTACAGGAGTAGGCATAAATTTTGAAGTTGTACTCAGAAATACTGATTTTGAGTACTCCACTAAAATCACAGGCACCTCAACTAATCAACCAAAAGGTAGAACACTTGATAGGATGAGTAGAAGTAAACAAAATTATGATTTATGGATCATGCTTCTCTCATGGCATATGAACCGAAGCAGACCACAAGTCCACAATGGACAGAAGCCGAGGGAGTGCTCGCAAACAACAACAATTTACTGTCTTGTTAGACGGTGGCTATTGGCGATTGCAGCCTGTCTTCTCTTCCAAACTCATTCTCAAGGGACCTTCCCTTGTCCCTGATAGCGACCAACACGTGAACTTTGTCATCGTAACCCAAAAAAAAAAAAAATCAAAAGGCGCCTAGCAAAAGAAAGAAAAAAACAAGGAAGGAATTCTCTAAAATCGCAAATACGCATTTTATTACTATATAATGTACACGAATACAGAATACTTTAGCATGTCACATGTGGAGTAGGGAAATGGCAGCATCCCACAATGTCACATCCAGACCAAGAATCCAGAATTCCACGCTAGCGATGGCAGTGCAGACAAGGAGACGAAACATCCTCCTCTGCCACCTCCTGCTGCTCGTGGCTTACTTGGTGGCAGATTGCAGCCCTCCGCCGGACAATATCCAATGCTCCTCCGGCACCACCAACTGCTCCGTCACAAACGCCTACGGCGTCTTCCCCGACCGAACAACATGCCTCGCCGCAGACGTCGTGTACCCTACCACCGAAGGCGAGCTCCTTGCTGCCGTGGCTGAAGCGTCGAGACTAAAACGAAAGATGAAAGTGGTGACCCAGTACGGCCACAGCATACCCAAGCTCTCCTGTCCCGGCGGAGACGACGGCCTTCTCGTCAGCACGAGGTTCCTCGACCGCATTGTGAGCGTAGATGCGTCTGCGATGACGATGACGGTGGAAGGTGGCGCTAGCCTGAAGGATGTGATCGAGGCAGCGGCGGAGGCGGGGTTGGCCTTGGCTTACACGCCGTACTGGTGGGGCTTGAGCATCGCTGGGCTTTTGTCTACTGGTGCACATGGGAGTTCTCTGTGGGACAAGGGGAGTGCTGTGCATGAGTATGTTATTGGGCTTAGAATCGTCACTCCTGCTTCAAGTCGGGAAGGTTATGCAATCACAAGATCACTGGATGCCTCTCACCCTCAATGGGATGCTGCTAAAGTCTCCTTTGGTGTTCTTGGCGTTATTTCACAGGTAGCAATAATGTCGTACATGCATTGTGTCTATTTAGCTCGAATCGCACCATGCATCCCGTGCTAATTTGTAGTTGCAAGTGAGATTAATTTCTTGCTTCTTCTTTTTTCCCGTCTTTCCAGGTGACACTGAAGCTACAGCCGTTGTTCAAGAGGTCCATCACCAACTCATGGTCGGATGACTCGGACCTGGCTGATAGAGCTGTGAGATTTGGCAATGAGCATGAGTTTGCTGCAATTAGCTGGTATCCCAGTATTGCTAGGGTGGTTTATGTTATTGATGATCGTGTTCCTTCCGACGTTTCTGGTAATGGGTACAATGATTTCATTGGATTTCGCCCTACTCCATCATTAGGATTGGCAGCCAATAGATTAGCAGGTACAATATTTAATTAGTTAGTTTATCACAACCGAATGTTAAATGTCCAATTCATAGTTTGTGACAATATTACTCATGAATGGGATGTGGGACTAATGGGGCTGCCGGCTACGTGTGTGACTTACAGAGGAGGCTACCGAAGCTGAGGGCATCGCCGGTGGGAAGTGCATAACCTCGGAGCTGTTCACATCACTAATTTCCACGATTGGCTACGGCCTGTCGAACAACGGCATCCTCTTCACAGGCTACCCAGTCGTCGGCTACCAGAACAAACTGCAGTCCTCCGGCAGCTGCCTCAATGACATTGAGAATGCCCTCCTCACAGTCTGTCCATGGGACCCAAGAGTGAAGGGCCTGTTCTTCCACCAATCCGCTATCAGCATTGGACTCTCCAAAGTGAACAACTTCATCTCGGACGTCCAGAAACTGAGGGACATCAACCCGACTGCTTTCTGCGGGCTTGAGCTCTACAACGGCATCCTCATGCGATACGTGAAGAAGTCCACTGCGTACCTAGGAAAGCAAGAGGACTCCATAGATTTCGACCTCACCTACTACAGGAGCCATGACCCAATGACACCAAGACTAAACGAGGACATGTTCGAGGAGATCGAGCAGATGGCCTTGTTCAAGTATGGAGGGCTGCCTCATTGGGGGAAGAATAGGAACCTGGCGTTTGATGGTGTCATCCGTAAGTATGAAAAGGGTGGGAATTTCTTGAAGGTAAAAGAGGAGTTCGACCCTGATGGATTGTTCTCCAGTGAATGGACTGATCAGGTGCTTGGGTTAAGAGGGAAGACAAGCATTATGAGGGAAGGGTGTGCCTTGGAAGGCCTTTGTGTTTGCTCGAAAGATATACATTGTTCCCCTGATAGAGGTTACTTCTGTTGGCCAGGAAAAGTTTATGAGGATGCCAGGGTTTGCACTAAATTGAGCTCTCCGTGAATAGAGTTGTTCCGTTCACTGCAAAGAATAAGGATGGACAAGCGAATAAAATCCATATGATTGCCTCTGCTCAGCATATTGATCCTATTCTTTTTTTGTTCTTCATTTGGGTGTGGAAGGCTTTTATGTTGATTACTGTTATGGAATACGGATAGCTTCTTATATTGTTCCATGACTTGTGTATGAGCGAGCGTATCAATCATTCAATGTGATTTTCTTGTGCTCTCTCTCGATAGCGGCGAAGTGGCCACCTCCTCTCGCCGGAGCCGCGACGACACGTCGATCCGGGTCCCCGCCCCACCATCTGCTCTCCATGTCTGCCATCTTTCCATCTCTTCTTCTCTCCAACCATCAATTTTTTTTTTTTTTTTTGACTTTCTCTTTTTGCTTGGGCTGGACTTCGTTCTTCTACACTCTCTCCTGTTTCTCTTCGGCTCTCGATGGTTTCTAGCCATCCTCAAGCCTTTCTTTCATGACATATATGGTGATGATTTGTAGGTCGACATTTCGTTGGGATGATACCGCTAGCACAGACTTTAATCAGCTCTCCGACACTTCCACAGGTCTCCTTCATCGATCGATCGATTCCTCTTACTATGACTTCCTTTGCAAAGTCTATACATTTTGCTTGACCTTTGTGGCTTGTCCATTTTCTCCAAGCCACTCCAGTTACTGGTGGACCATTCTTGATTGTTGGACCGTCCAATCTTGTGGTTTCATTGGCGTTGTTAGGCTGATCTTCTTCAATATATCGTCTGACTTTTGGTTTTATTAGTTGAAGTTGACCTCTCCATGTAATTTTTTTTTTCTTGAATGGATGTTTTTTGTACTCTCTGGCTCATCTCATGATTTTTCATGAGCTACCTTTTGTATTTATAGATTGCATATGAATGGAATTTACAATTTCTTTTCAAAAAAAATATGTAATTTTCTTGTAGGCAAGAGGAAATTAAATGCACAAAAGTCTTATATGGTACTTTTCTTTTTGTAATGTAGGTCACTCGTTCACATGTTTTAATAGTCCATATCACGTGTCCACAGGCCTTCTTTAAAGCTCGGACTGTTTTTTCTGAAGATAAAAGTAGAGATATTTTATCCCAGTCTTTTATATCACGTGTCGGATAAATCAAAACCATGCCACATCTTAAATGGAACCAGAATCAACCCATTCACAATTTTACCTTAATGTTGTTATGAATAATTATAGCCCAACAATCTAGGCTTTTGACAAAGGACCCAAAAACTGAGCCCGAGCCCGATATTTTTGTGCTGAGCTAACTGTTCCGCAGAAATGAGCCCATTAACAAGCCATAACGCAATGTTGCACCCAACAAACGCGCCCATTAAATGCTACCGATCCACCGTTGCAGCACCCGTCAGCAACTTCCCTAGTGATGTTTTAGTTCACACAAATTTATTTGAAACTAGTCTATGCATGTGATTTTTTATTTTAAATTGGCCTATTAATGTTTTACAAACGACTATAATACTAAAATTGTTAATATAAATATTGTTTCATATTTTGCTAGAAAAATGGTTTATGATTTGCATAATTTAGTTCTAATCTTAATAATGTTTAATTTTCTCTTATATCTTTCTCTCTTTTTTATTTCTTTTGCTTTTAATTGCATAACAATTTGTATTTTGAAATGGTTTAGTATTTCATATCAATTTTTATTTGCATGTTTTGCTATTTCTTCTAACAATACTTGTTGGGATTGGATTCATTATTCATTTGTAGAAGCGTAAAATAAAAAACACGCACATTGATGATTTACACAATATATATGTGGAAACCCATACAGGAAAAACGACTAGACATGAGTGAGAAAGGAAATTCACTAAAGAATAGGATTTACAAAGAAATCTTAGCTTCAATCCCAAGAGTCTCACTCTAATTCTATCTTTCTCTCAATTTTTTCCTCTCAACATTAAAACACAAGTCCTCTCTCAAAAGAGGTATTACATGAGTATAAATAATATGAATCCCAAAACCTTAGGATCCATTAATCCAATTACATATAACTCATATACCCATCTAATGAAAGTCCACCTTACTAAACTAATTCAACGTAGAACCACACTGGATCTAAGACATACTCCAATAATCTCTACTTTGGCTTGCGTGGTGCCATTAAGTCTACTAGATGATTGTTGATGTCTCCAAGCTGCTAAACCAAACCTCCACATGCATCGTTGTCATGAACACATAAAGCCCATTGCACCTTCGAGGTGGGTAGAAAACTTTTCACTTGCATTGTTGTCATGGACATGCAGACAACATAAAACATTATACCTGCGTCATTTTTCATGAATTTGTAGAAAATCCATCTATACTTTCTAAGTAGGTAGAAAACCTTCTACTACATCCATCATCATGAACCTACAATAAGTCCAACTGCACTTTTCAAGTAAGAAAAAAATCGTTTTGCTGTATCTATTATCATGGACCTACTGTCAAAGTCCACTAATGTCTTCACGAATCCACTAAAAAACCCTTCACCTCCACCTGAGCTAATGTACCAACGTTCAAATCAACTCACAGGCATTGTCTGAGCACCATCGAAATGCATGATCACGTTTCCAAGTTTTGTGTCCAATCGCATCCTTCTTCTTTTTCCTTTTTTTTTTCCCGCTCAGTGAAGGAGGCCCAAAGGGCTCCCCATGTTATTTATAACGTGTATATTTAAGGAAAAAGATCAAAAAGTAAGCAGGATACATGAGCTTAGCCCAACTAGTCTGGTGGAAAATTTGGATTCCGAGTCCACTATAAAAAAAAGATACCTGACTCATGTACAAAAAAAATAATGGGTGGAGAAGCCTATTTATGTATAATTATAAGTTCAACAATTGTCTTTTTTAAACATAGGTAAATGTATATGTACTTGAATTCATTTAAGTCTTTTTAGGTTCTAAGTCTATATAAAAATATAGACATTCAACTCAAAAATAATTATAAATGAGTGAAAAATATTTATCTATATATAACTACAAACCACAGTCCTTATTTCTTTCAACATGAGATTATTCCAAAAACATTTTTGCTCAATACCAAAAAAATCAATAACATTCCTCCATCCCTCCAAATGTGAAACATATCTAGAAGAAGCTTTACGAATCTAGCTCGGGGATTATCTCCAAAGAAAACATTACATGATGGAGTGACCTTGTTCAACACCCTTCTTTGAAAAATCGAGGACACACCTTGGTACCTTGGTGCCTCGGTGCCTCAAGTGATCATGTGTGAGAAGCTTTTTGTTGAGACATTGCAACAATGAGCGGGAAAGACTCCTCTTCCCACGAATAGAAAAATAATGTTGGTAGTCTTGCTACATAAGAGCATCTGCATAGAGAGGAAGTGCCTCCAATCGATCGATACATCTACATTAGCTAGCAACGCCGATGTTGTTCTTTTGCTCTTAATTGTCTGTTGCTGTTTGGTCCTCCTTAAGTCGTCTCATTTGCTTCCTCGGTTCCTCCAAGGATCCAAGTTTGGGTTATGTTTTACTTTGCAGGATGGTTGCGGTTGTTTTATGTCTGTTAGTGTTGTTTGCTGATTGTTTTATTTTCTTGCTTTGTTGGAGGTCTACTAGATCACCGCCTGTGCTCTGTTGAATTTTATAGTTCCCCATCTGAAGTCAGATTTTAGTAATGCATCCTCTACCTTCCATTAAAAAATGGTTCTATGCACACTCAAGATGTATTGCCACCTGGTTGTCAAAGTGGAAAAAACCACTCTCCATTTAGTTCATGTGAAAGAACAGTTATCTTTATGTGCTACATGTTGGTCATCGTCGTAATAAAAGTAAATAACAATTAGTTTGTGGAGCTCTACGCAGACAAACAGTTTTTTCATCTTTGGTTACACTCATTTTACTAAATCATCTTGTTCCAAATATTTGAGCTCATAAACAACCAGTTCTTGTACACAGCTCCTGTACAATGCAAATTACAATTCATAATCCAAATTCTCACAAAACAAAATGCCCATTCCCTCTAGCATTGTCTAGTAGAAAGTAGACGAGTCAAATGAATCGTGTCGTATATAAACGTGTATACTATACATATATGTTAAATCCAAACACGATCTATTTAATTATTGTGTACCTAATATTAAATCCAAACACGAATTATTTGTTAACATGTATACACGACATAACCCGTTAAGTACACGTTTAACATTTACGCATTTGTACATATAGAAAAATCAAAAACAAATCAATAAATAATGAAATCAATCATTAAATAATATTTTACAAGTTCCATTGTTTCATATGTTAATATCATAAGTCAATAACATATTATAGACATCAACTATTTAAAATAATAAAAGTTATAATCTATATACATGATTAAGTAATGTGTACTTATCAGTTTTTTTACTTTATACACAAAAACGACCCGTTTGATAATCGTGTCTACCAGATAAACATGATAAGTACACGATACATGATAAAGATAAATCCAAATACAATTACATCGTGTCGCGTAGAAAGGGAAACAGATGAGTGATTAATAAGGAAGAAAAAGAGCATACGAAAAGGAAAAGGATAAGACCCCCTGATCACATGACACGGTTATCTTTTCCAGACTGGCCCAGAGTCCCAAATGGCTCCACCCTGTTGTGCTTCAGCAGCACCCGGAGCTGACCCTTCTGGCACTCCAGCTTCGGAACCACCTCTCCCTTCCCTCCCTTCGTCGTTCCGGTAAGGAAACTACCCATCAAACCACCGGCACGAGACTGGACCAATCTGGTTGGGAACTCCACGTAGCCAATGATCCCTCTTCTGATGTGTGGGTTCTCCATTTCCTTCCTCTGCCGCCGATGCAGATGGTTGTTGCTCTTCTTCATGGCTAAGCTGTGACTACTGTGATCACATGAACCGAACTCTCCACGTGAATTCGCCCCGGTTGATGGACTCTCCTCCTCTTTCTTCCTCTCCTCCCCAGCTTTCTCATTCTGGGTGTCTTGTAATGGTGGATTGGATGAGGAGAATTGGTGCAACTTCTCCTCCATGAGAAGTCTGGCTTCCAACAGCTTCATCTGGACTCTCTCCTCCCTCATCACCTCCGCCAGACGCATCATCTTCCTCTCCTCCGCCACCTCCGCTCTCAACCTATCCATATCCGCTTTAACGTGCGAATTCTCCTCCGAGAGATCATCCAATTCCCGCTCCATCATCCCCCTCCTCTGCCTCTCCTCGTTCAACTCCCTCACCAGTGCCTTGTTCAGCGACTCCACCTTCTTCCGCAGCCTTCGCTCCAGCTCCAGCTCTGACTTCAGCTCCCTTATCCAGGACCGGGCCGGGGTGGAGATGTCGGACTCCATTGGTATACGGCGGTGACGGTCGTGGGGTTCAACTGGAACGTCAAGAGGATGGTGGTGGTTGCCACGATGGTAATGATGATGACGATGGTGGTGGTGGACGGGAGAGCTGCAGATAAAGAAAGGATTATCATAGAGCTTCCAGCTTGGCAACGGGGAGATGGAGTTGCTTGGCCCTTCCATGCTCTTCTCTTCCATTTCCTTCTTTCTTTCTTTCTTTCTTTTTCACACATAAACACGCAATATGTTTTATAATTCTACCATTGCTGCTCTATCCCTTTAATGTTGGGAAACAGCAGTGCAGGCAGTGGCCCATCTCTGCAGGCACTATTACGGGGAAGGTGAGTGGGTTCTTTTTAGCGACAAAATGTAAAAGGAGAAGGTCATGTGGAAAAGGAGGATGGGGGTCACAACTCACATGCACCCTCCTTGGTCCTTACGCGTCAGGACCATTAAACTATGATCACTGACGTAGGACAATGCGCCTTTCTTGATCATCGACTCGTGGTTCAACAATTAACGATGTACAGCAAATACGAACTCTAGGCAGAACATCTAACAGGCGAAAGTAACAAGATCCATGAACATACTGTGATTGTCCTCTCCCTTAAATGTCAAGTCCAGGACTTGCTGTGGACCCGGATTGGGATCTGCTTTGCCCCGAACAAAATTCAAATCCTAATATTTTGGAAAGGAAGAGAAAATTAAGTTAGTACATTTGATCTTGTGAGAGAGTACATGTTGAATATGACGAATTATTTATGTAATGAGGGACAACTTAGTCATTTGGACCTAGTATATATATACTAAGGTTCCCATTGTTATGACTAACATCTCTTTTGTATCTCCAATTACACATAGTGAAGAACGGCCTCCTCTCCCTCTCTATCCGTGGACGTACCCATTTGAGAAACCACGTTGTAGACACCTCGATTTTGCAGTCACTCGACGACAGGCTCCTCCGGAAGACGCTCTGGTTACAACCACCACTCCTAAACCCTAACTCCATAGAACCCTAGGCCCACTTAGACCCAAACAGACCCCACCTAG